>CM008284.1:31974008-32144916 GCA_002319775.1 Fagopyrum tataricum
TTATAATCATGAGTCCAATGTGTAAAAATAATCTTAAATCCTTGGAACTGCATTTCTTTCCATAAATTCATTTGTTTGTTAGTTGTTAGATTTTTGATTTTCAATCAATCTATAATAAATTGCAAATTCTTCAAGCCTTCCAAAACCTCTTTGACCTTCTTCCCTTTTTTTTCCAATCCCCTTCTTATTCTGGATTTATACTATTCTTGATCATTCTCATTGTCATCTAGCTTAGTTACTGAGATCGACCTCGGAATACTTGCTCATTATTGCGATTAATCCATACAATGTGGGTTCGCTGCAATTTAGAGTAGATATCACGAGATTATAAATTTCAAGCAGGCTCGACGTTTTGCTATCTTGTGGATTTCTATCTAATTTGATAGGGGTTTATAGGTGTGTAAAACCATCGAACAAGTTTTTGGCGTCATTGTCGGGGACTATTTAGTTGATTTTGTTTGTTGATTCATTATAGTATAAATCTTTCTTGTACTATTGATTTCGCTTTTTGTTTTGTCTTTGAGATTTTCAAGACATTAGGTACTTTTCGCGGTGTATGCGAAGGACTTGGAGTTCAAAAGAACTAGTTCCTTTTGACCCCGAACCCGAGAAAACACTAAGAAGGAGAATTATCCCAACCAACGATAAAAAATCCGGAAACAATAATAACAAGGCATAAAGAGATATCAAATCTCCTATCAATCAAAGGGGTCACACCTAGATCCAAGAGATCCATAAGGATCATATCCAACCTATAAGACTCAACAACCTACTAAACCTCAAAGCCATAACCGGCACATATCGATACCATAATCATCATCATCCTATCCTCATACACACACCTAGCACGCCACTAACCCACTCATACTAGGAAAGGAAAGGATCCATACCACTCTAGGTAGGTCCTGCACAAGACGCACCTGTGTGACAGGAAGGACGCAGGGGCGAAGCACTGGGAGGCGCAGGGGCGGTGGCACTCCCACGCTGGGGCGGTGACACAGGTAGCGCAGGGGCGGCGGCACTCCCACGCAGGGGCGGTTTGTAGTGCAGAAGATGATTCCCGCCTTCTCTTCGGTTCTTCACTCAATTGTCTTTACTTCTTCATCATTCAACAACCATACACGTACATATATATACATATAGACATCAACATATATGCCTAGGAGATCCAATCCTAAGCTAAAAGAGAAGGAAATGAAGAAAAGAAGGAAGGGAGAAAGAAAGAAAGAAAGAAAGAAAGAAGGAAGAAGAAAGAGCTTACCACTACTGTCACTAAATAGAAGAAGAGATCAGCTGGCTCTCACAACACAGCATCAACACTCAACATCATCATCAACATCAACCACACAAACTCTCTTGCAAACCAAGGAGAAATTAAGAAGAAGATCAAAGGAGAAGGAAGGAGAAAAGAAGAACGTGAGGCAGCTGGAGAATGAAGGAAACCCTTCATCTTGAAGCAAAGGAGATGGTTAAAGGGGAGAAGAAGAGTAAAGCATGGTCAAGAGTCCACAACCGCAGGAAACCGCAGAGGCGGAATACAAAACCCACGCAGGGGCGGCCCACAAGACCCACATAGGCGGCTAGGTCCTGGCTCAACACCTAAAGACTAAGGCTCTTACATCTCACCTTTCTAAAAACAAGTTTCGTCCCGAAACTTGTGTAAATCACAAATCCTCTCGGACCCATATGCTGAGGTATAACTGTCTCTATCGGAGACATCACATCTCCGCTCATAAGGTATCAACCTATATCACTCTATAACCTCAAACACAGGCATGGAGGAAATTATCATCTCCAATAACAAGATCACTATACTATCCAAGGCATAGAGGAAAACCATCTCTAGCCAAACTATCATCTCATCACAATGGCATAGAGGAAACCCATCTCTAGCCATATCATACTCATAACATAAGGGCATGGAGGAAAAACATCTCCAGCGAAACTATGTCCACCAAGAATAGCATGGAGGAATAACCATCTCCAGCTAAACCCCAATTGTATCTCAATAGCATGGAGGAAGGAACCATCTCCAACTATAATCATCAATCGCTAGCACATCAAGATCTAATAAGATCATATATCACATCATAACTAGCACGAAAATAAACACATCATAGCACATAAGCACATAATCGCAGCACTCACCAAGATAGCACTAAGATCTACTCATCGATCCTACATGTACATCTATCTCGGCGTAGAACTCTGGATAGTTCCTCTGGATACTATCCTCAGTCTCCCATGTAGCCTCATCAGGTCCTCGTCTTGACCACTGTATCCTCAACATAGGAATGTCCTTCGAATGCAGGCGTCTCATACCTCGTTCTAGTACTGCAATCGGGTGCTCAACAAAGGTGTGGTCCGGCTCGACCACTAAATCATCATAACTCACAATGTGTCTCAGATCTGGTATGTACTCCCTCAGCTGAGACACGTGAAACACAGGGTGAACACCCTCTAATCTCGGAGGCAAGGCTAATCTATATGCTGTTCTCCCAAGTCGATCCAGAATATCGAACGGTCCGACATCTCAGGGGCTCAACTTCCCCTTAATGTCAAATCGTCTAACACCTCGTGTCGGAGACACTCTCAACCACACATGAGCTCCTACTCTGAACTCTAGGGGTCTACGCCTCCTATTTGCATATGACTTCTGACGACTCTGTGCAGTTAACATCCTCTCTCTAATCAATGCTACACGGGCAACATCATCCTGAACTTGATCAGGTGTCAAACCACTAACACTACTAAGCTCATCCCAACATAACGGTGTGCGACATCTCCGTCCATACAATGCCTCATATGGGGCCACTCCTATCGATGCATGCCAGCTGTTGTTGTACGAGAACTCAACTGGTGGGAGATGATCCGTCTACACTTGTCCCTCGTCCAACACACAAGCTCGCAGCATATCCTCCAATGTTTGAATGGTCCTCCCTGACTGACCATCTATCTAAGGATGGAATGCAGTCGTGAAGTACAAACTCGTCCCAAGGGCAGTCTGAATCTGCTGCCAAAACCTCGAGGTAAATCGCCCATCTCTGTCTGAGACGATCGTCCTCGGTACACCATGGAGTCTCACTATCTGTCTAGTGTACTCCTCAGCCAATTTGCTCAATGGCCACGTTTCCCGAATAGGGATAAAACGTGCCGTCTTCGTCAATCTGTCAACTACAACCCAGATGGAATCAAAGCTCCTGCTCGGTCTCAAACCAGTCACAAAATCCATGGTGACGTCCTCCAACTTCCACTGCGGTATAGGCAGTGGATGGAGCTCACCTCCAGGTCTACAACGCTCGATCTTGACCTGCTGACAGGTCGCACACTGTGCCACAAATCTGGTCACGTCGGGCTTCAGCCCTCCAAACCAATATGTGCGTCTCACATCCTGGTACATCTTACTCGTACCTGGGTGCACTGAATAAGGCGTACAGTAAGCCTCCTGTAATATGCTCTGTCGCAAATCTGCATCAGTAGGTACACAGACGCGACCGCGGTATCTCATCACTCCATCTGCTCCTATGGAGAAATGTGGTGCCTCACCACGGGACATTCTCTCTCGAATCCTCGTCCATGTCGGGCAGGTCCCCTGCTTCTGTTGGATTTCACCCAACAGATCAGGGAGAACCTCTAAAGTACTCAACTGGGCGTCCTCATCAGGAAACTAGATGTCTAACTCTAGCCAAACCAGATCTCTCTATAGCTGAGGCTGAACTATCAGTCTCGCAAACGCCTTCTCTCGAGGCGTCTTCCTGCTCAGGGCGTCGGCGACAACGTTCGCCTTCCCCGGATGATACAGAATCTCCAGATCAAAGTCCTTGATCAAATCAAGCCACCTACGTTGGCGGTTATTCAATTCCCATTGCGTGAAAATATACTTCAGACTCTTGTGGTATGTGAAGATCTGACATGTAGCACCATACAAGTAATGTCGTCAGATCTTAAGTGCATGAACTACCGTTGCCAACTCCAGGTCATGAGTCGGGTAGTTCTCTTCATACGTCTTCAGCTGTCTAGACGCATATGCAATCACTCTGTCTCGTTGCATCAACACACATCCCAAGCCTAGCTTGGATGCATCACTATAAACCACAAAATCATATGTGCCCTCCAGCTGTGCTAAGATAGGAGCGGAAGTCAGATGTCTCTTCAGTTCCTCAAAACTCTATGTACACTGCTCAGACCATTCAAACCTGGTGGTCTTCCTCAACAAACTCGTAAGTGGACGGGCAATCACAGAGAATCCCTCCACAAAGCGTCGGTAATAGCCGGTTAGGCCAAGAAAGCTACGTACTTCCTTGACGTTCGTCGGTGTCGTCCATGCTGCCACTGACTCGATCTTCGCCGGATCAACCTTGATCCCCTCGGCGGAAACAATATGACCCAGGAATGCTACCTCTGGCATCCATAACTCGCACTTAGAGAACTTAGCATAAAGTTCTCTATCTCGTAAAACTCGTAACACAGTCCTCAGCTGTCCTGCATGTTCTTCTCTGCTACGAGAGTACGCCAGAATATCATCTATGAAGACTACAACAAACTGATCCATGAAGTCGATGAATATGTTGTTCATCAACTCCATGAAGACTGTTGGGATATACGTAAGCCCAAATGGCATCACTACAAACTCGTAGTGTCCATATCAGGTTTGAAATGCCGTCTTGTGCACATCCTGCTCTCTCACCCTTAGCTGGTGATACCTTGAGCGCAGGTCAATCTTGGAGAACACCGTCGCTCCCTGAAGCTGATCTAGCAAGTCGTCAATACGGGGCAATCGATACTTGTTCTTGATGGTCACCTTGTTCAGCTCTCTGTAGTCGATGCACAGTCTCAACGATCCGTCCTTCTTCCACACGAAGAGGACAGGTGCTCCCCACGGGGATACGCTAGGGCGGATAAAGACCTTCTCAACCAACTCCTCGAGTTGCTTCTTCAGCTCCAACATCTCGACAGACGCCATATGATATGGGGCCTTCAAGATCGGTCTCGTACCAGGCTCTAACTCGATGCTAAAGTCCACGCTCCTCTGAGGCGGCAAACTGGACGGCTCAGCAAACACATATGTAAACTTGCAGAGCATTGGGATATCCTCTAAGCTGGATTCTTCCCATCCTTCATGGCATAACACCAGAAGGCCTCACAACCCTGTGCGATCAATCTCGTTGCACGTACCGCGCTGATCACCATGCCTGACTTCCCAAGTTCCCAACCTCGGAAAACCTCTATCTAACCTAACTCGGTAGAGACTGTCACGGTCCTCCTACCTACATCTAATGCCGCATGATGCCTATCCATCCAATCCATACCCAGAAGGACTTCCTCATGCACCAACGGCATGACCAAGAAGTCAACAGGTAACACACGAGTCCCCACACAAATAGGACAATCATATATGTCGCGGTACCTCTGACCCTACTACCAGCGGGTAACCCTATACTAAAGGGTATCCCCTCGGTCATAACTAGACTCAAATGCTCAACGCATGCATCAGATATACATGAATGTGTAGCTCCCATATCAAACAAAACTCTAACAAGTAAACCATGAATCAAAATGGTACCTGTAGCATCCGGTGCAGCTGGCTCCTCTGCACTCTTCATCTCAAAAGCTCTACCCTCTGCTCCTCTAGTGTCAGTGGTACTCCCACCACGACCTCTACCTCTCGACCCGGGAGCAGATCCCTGAGTAGTAGGATGATTTGGAACTCTCTGATGTCCCTGTGTCTGCTGCTAGGGTGGCCTCTGCCCAACTCCTGCTGCACTAGCAGGAGAAGAACCCTGTTGTGATGAAGCTCCGCCCTGTCTATAGAAGACAACTTTGTGACCTGGTCGGCCACAAGTGAAGCAAGTCACTGACGGCCTCGTGCACTCTAGTCGTATATGTCCATAATCACCACAGTTGAAGCACTGTCGTCCCTTATCTGCAACCGGTGCTGATGAGGCGTAACTTTGGCGTCGCTGGCTTCGTCCGAAACCAGCAGCTCCACCAGCACCACTAGTCTACCCAGTCCGCTGTCTCTTCTCAGACCCTCCGGTCTGAGAAGCTCTCCTCTGTCCAGCCCGCTCCCGCTCATAATTTGAGGCTCTATCCCGATAGTCCATTAGGGACTCACAGTGCAATCCCGCCATATAGGTCCGGGTGGCATCCCTCAGTCGTCGGGAAAAGAGATATACATGCTGACTGGGCAGACTAGTGGTGCTGATAGTCCATTAGGTGCAGCTAGGCCCAGCAAGGCCAGCTCCTCCTAAAATCTCTTGATCGCCTCAGAGACTGGTACGTCCTCAAAGCCAGCCTCAACAAAATCCCGCAGTTTCTCCCTCCTCAATGAGGCAGGGCAGAAACGCTCTCTGATCAAACTCCTTATATGGTCATAGCTAGTAACGTGACTCCGCACGGATCTCCACCAATATTGTGCCAAGTCTCGGAATAGAGTATGCATTAACTCTATCTGTCGGTCCTCTAGACATCTAATAGACTCAAGGGTTGAGTCTACATGTCCAATACACAGCTCCACCTCTAATCCCACCTTCTCAGAGAAAGGGGGTACTCCCATTTGATGAAATGTCTTCAACCAAGTATCTGGTCGAGGCCTTCTATGCTCCTCTGGAACTCGAGTAATCTCAACAGCACGTGCCGGTACAACTAGCACCTGAGTAGCTCCATGGGATCTTTCAAATGATCCCTCATGTGCCGGCAGATCCGGGGCACGTCTACCCGCTCTAGCAGCCTCCTCCACTCGTCTGATATACGCGCGGAACTCTGGTCCCCCATAGAGACATGATCCGAGTCATCTGACTGGACTCGTTGTGGTCTTTGTCTCCCAGCCATACCGTTCCCAGTCTCAAGAACGACACTCTCAGCAACATCCTCATGGACCTCCCCCGCTGCAGGTGGATCAACAGCGGGAATCTGACCCTATCCTACCACTATTGGAGGAAGAGGGGGTCTACCCCTACCTCGTCCAATTTCAGATAAAGCTCTAGTCCGAACCATCTGCGGGGTATACACACCGAACTTATAAGGCTATATATATGCCATATGTATAGATATATATATATAATACTTAAGGTCAATCACAACATCACATAAGGTAATATATATATATATATATATATATATTTATATTGCCGAGGTCCTCAGAGGGGTGATGACTTCTCGTACACACTATCCCAAAACATTTGTACTCATTTCAAAACCAAAAACCTTTTGAAAAGTCAGACCCCTTTCGGGTTCTGTTTATTTATCTATTCAACCTTTATTGCAAATTGCAAGTGCCATTGTTGTCAACCTAAGGCTCTGATACCAACTTTGTAACACCCCGAATCCGCGACACTCGGGGCGCTACTGGGGCTAGAATCTCACAATGGATCCTGACCCTAGCCTGACAACAAGTTCACTAGATCTTACAACAAGGCACATATAGATTAAAACCAAAACATCAAACTGTAATACATATATCAAAAGGTATACAAAAACACCGCTGAGTACAAACCAAAACATGTATCCATACATAACAAAATCATCCCATATCCCACGCACAATCCTAGTGTACGGAACCATTCTCTCATACGGATCAAGTGGATCACGGCCCATTCTCTCTTCCAAGTCTCGGCCATGATCTTGGCTGTCTCTCTCATGATCTCGGTCGAGGTCTCTCTCCACATCTCGGTCGAGATCTTCTTCATGGGTAACTCGTCTCTTCTTGCTCATAGGCCCATAGGTGCAAGGGAGTGAAGTCGAGCAGAGAGATGCTCCTGCATCACATCCGATATAAGGATGGTAGCTAAGTAAGTCCTACGGACTTACCTCAACCTCAAGATATCCTCAACCACGATCAACTCCAATCCGGAGAACATCCCTGCCTAATAACAAGGCATAAAGAGATATCAAATCTCATATCACAAAGGGGTCATACCTAGACCCAAGGGATCCATAAGGATCATATCCAACCTATAAGCCTCAACAACCTACTAAATCTCAAAGCCAGAAGCGGCACATATCTATACCATAATCATCATCATCCTATCCTCATACACACACCTAGCATGCCACTAACCCACTCATACTAGGAAAGGAAAGGATTCATACCACTCTAGGTAGGTCCTGCACAAGACGCACCTGCGTGACAGGAAGGACGCAAGGGCGAAGCACTGGGAGGCGCAGGGGCGGCGGCACTCCCACTCAGGGGCGGTGACACAGGTGGCG
Source organism: Fagopyrum tataricum (assembly GCA_002319775.1). NCBI lineage: Eukaryota > Viridiplantae > Streptophyta > Magnoliopsida > Caryophyllales > Polygonaceae > Fagopyrum > Fagopyrum tataricum. Next base: position 31,982,217 of record CM008284.1, read on the forward strand.
CAAGGGCGGTGGCACTCCCATGCAGGGGCGGTTTGCAGTGCAGAAGATGATTCCCGCCTTCTCTTCGGTTCTTCGCTCTACTGTCTTCACTTTTTCATCATTCAGCAACCATACACGTACATATATATACATATAGACATTAGCATATATGCCTAGGAGGTCCAATCCTAACCTAAAAGAGAAGGAAATGAAGAAAAGAAGGAAGGAAGAAAGAAATAAGAAGAAAGAGCTTACCACTGCTGTCACTAAACAGAAGAAGAGATCAACACCAACATCTCAGCTGGCTCTCACAGCGCAACATCAACACTCAACATCATCATCAACATCGACCACACAAACTCTCTTGCAAACCAAGGAGAAAACAAGAAGAAGATCAAAGGAGAAGGAAGGAAAGAAGAAGAACGTGAGGCAGCTGGAGAATGAAGGAAACCCTTCATCTTGAAGAAAAGGAGATGGTTAAAGGGGAGGAGAAGCGTAAAGCATGGTCAAGAGTCCACAATGCTGGCTGCAGCCGCAGGAAACCGCAGGGGTGGAATACAAAACCCACGCATGGGCGGCCCACAGGACCCGCAGGGGTGGCTAAGTCCTGGCTCAACACCTAAAGACTAAGGCTCTTACAGTAACCACCATTTTTATCCTAGACTTAAACTTGAAGATGTTTCCGATTTATTGACCGCTTATTATGATTGTTTGGGTTTAGACTTATCACAAGAAAACATTAATGTTTCTAACATTATGCAACAAGTTAATACCGAAATTTGAAAATTGCTTAGTACATTTGAATCAAGTGTTAGTTCTTCTTCTACCGCACCTAGTCCATCTCCCTCTTCTACATCATTTTATTCTCTTTCTATTGCACAACAAATTTTAGCTAAAAGAACTAAAACACCTAGACATTCATCTTCAAATGCGGAATATCAAGATTATCTTAACACTTGTTTTAGTTTTGATGGTGATTTTGATATTTTGGATTGGTGGAAGAGACTATCTCCCAAGTATCCAACCTTGGTTAAAATTGTACCACAAGTCATGGCCGTGCCCGCAACGGTTGCGGTGGAGCAAGCATTTAGCCAAGACGGGAACATTCTCGGTCACAAGAGAACTTAATTGAAGCCCAAGAAGTTGGAGATGCAAGTTTGTATTCAAGATTGGATAATGTTGGCGAAGCGGAAACAACGGAATGCACCGGTGTACGACTCCAAATCGGATTCCAACTCCGAAGACGCCGGCACTACTTCCGAGTCCGAGGTCGAAAGGTAAACGGGGTTAAAAAAAACTCGGAAGTCCGAAAAAGGTAAGTCAAGGTAAGAGAACTACGTGGACTTTGATTCCTCTTAACCCCAAGAGGATACGTAGGCAACCGGAAAACCGGTTCAAGCCCTTTTTTTTGTTAAATTGAATTTTTGTTTGTTTTATTTATTTAGTATAAATTTTAATTACGAGTTTTTATATACTAAGTTTTTTTTTATATACTAAGTTTTTATATTAATATACTACTTTTTTTTAAAAAAATTTGCACTGTTTTATGTTTTTTAAAAAAAACGTGGCTAAACCGGCAAACCGGCGGTTTAGGTTTAACCTAAACAGCCAGTTTCCAACCTCACGGTTTAGGTTTAGGTTTGGCCTTGGGCCAAACCTAAACCGGCGGTTTGGAAACCTAAATCGACGGTTTGGATTTCCAACCCACCTCTAGAGTAAAAATGCAATGCACAAAAATGGGACCAAATGCACGAATGGTGCTATATGCAAATCAAGAGTATACGTGCAATGCACAAATAATAGTGCAGCACAAGTACCCCAAAATGGGGCCAATGCACGAATGATGCCAAATTTTGGTGCAACACGAGTGGTTGGAAAAAGTCGTGCACGACTACATATCTTCACTTTCATCTATTGCGAGTAAACGAGTAAAATAAAAATAATATGTTAAACGTGTAAATTTATTAAAAGATTAACATATTAAAGTTGAAAAATATTCATGCACGACTATGTACATTCATCTTCTTCTATGACAGCTTGAAATTCAGAGGATAAAATGTGTAAATATAGGATCATGTAAGATTTATTAACAAACTTCTAATACATCAATATGCACGTATTTGCTCAATTTGCACGACTGGTCCTTGTATTGAAAACGTGCATTCAAAAATCTTCACCGGTGAGTCGCGAATCACAATTTAATTAATAATAACTGTAGTTAGAGATAAATTAGGAAAATATATATAACTTACCCTATATGAAAACATGAAATATATAATTAATTATTGTTTTAATTTATATCAAATCATATCCGTCAAATGATTTAAATCTTGTGATCTAGATTTGTTCTCATTTCTCCCCGTAAAACTCTCTCTCTCTCTCTCTCTCTCTCTCTCTCTCTCTCTCTCTCTCTCTCTCTCTCTCTCTCTCTCTCTCTCTCTCTCTCTCTCTCTCTCTCTCTCTCTCTCTCTCTATATATATATATATATATATATATATATATATATATATATATATTGTGTGCTAATTCTTTGAGTGATTTTGATAGCTCAAGCACAATATCAATAGAACTCGAATTTCTAGTTCGTCGAGTGTTGTTGACAACACAAGCATAATATGATTTTTTTAAATATTAATTTAAGTATTTGTTGACAACGTAAGATATATAATCAGTAATAATTGATTTCATGTTATTTTTTAAACAGGACACTAATGTTGCTCTACATCATTTTAGAGAGAGAATATTCAAAGATTAGTTTAAGTACAAGGAAATTGTTGTGCTCGATAGCTGATTCAGTTTTATGGTTTTGTTCATTCAATGAGAAGATCCAAGTCGGTGCATGTTGCAGGCGTTCAGTACTATGAACAGGCGAGATACAAGATTGGGAAGTAGAAAGTGAATATAACATCAGTGGATTTTACAAGCCTTGTCTACTTGGGGAGAGGTTAAGGGTGCTTAGAGTCTTGTGCAGATATTGTTAGACGGTTCTAAGCATAAACCTTTTGTGAGGGTGGATGGTGACTCGGGTGATGGATCTGATCTAGACAGGAACCTTAATATCAAGCAATGTCTCCGCAAGGTTTCATATGGGAATTTTACAGTTGTTGTTAAGGTTTTGTATTCTTCTAGAGTTGCTTCTTATAGAAATAACACTTTGAGGGTGTTAGAGGCTAAGCACCCATACAAGCCTCCTCGTTCTAAGCCTTGCACTACCTTCTTGAACCACCCCTCATTATTGATGTTGATTTGACTTTTCAATGCATTAAGTCCTTTCCCAAGGGTACATCTTATGGTAGAGACGGCTTGAGGACACAACGCATCTTAGATGCCATGTGTGGTGAGGGTTTTGCGGTTGCCACGAGTCTTTTAAGAGCGATTACTGATAACATGATTTATTGACCTGTTGCACTCATGCATTTAGTTAGATTTCCCCTTTCCGCATTCATGTTTTAGCCTTAGTTTCTGCCATTTATGCTTGTTTAGTTCTACTTTGCAAGAATAGATGTCTACACACACTATTTGTGGCTTTGTAGGTGATTTGGCACATTTTGGAGCTAAAACGACGTATCTGAGGATCAAACCTCGAAGTGGATGAATTGGAGTGAGCTACGTGCACGGGAAAGGCGAGGAATCGAGCTAAAGACGCGGGGAATCGAGCTAAAGGCGCGAAGGAACGAAGAAGACCGCGTCTCGGACCGATTTGGACCAATCTCGGTCAGACTAGACCAAGATGGTCCAAATCTCGGCCAAGATTTCCCAAATCTAGGTCGAGATTTCTCATGGCTCGGCCGAGATGGACTTGGCTCGGGCGAGACCACCTTTGGCTCGGACGAGATTCACCAGGCTCGGCCGAGATTGCCCTAGCTCGGCCGAGATGGCCCGATCTCGGCCGGGATTTCTCGATCTCGGCCGAGATTCCCGATGTTCTGACGCGCTGAAGTTTCTGTTGCTGAATCTCGGTCCCGACTGGCCCGATTTCGGCCGAGATTTTTGCCCGAGATTTCCTGTTCGGCGATTTTATTTTATTTTTGGATCGGTTTTGGCCCAGCCCGTCCTTTGTAAGATTTTTGCCTATAAAAGGGAAGCTCTAGGTTATTTCTAATGGTCCGATTTAGTCCGTTTCTTGTAGGGTTAGGTTACCCCACAGGGGGGAGCCGCCTCCCTTCCTTTCCCTTCTTCTTCTCCATTGTTCTTCATAAGTTTAGTTCAAGATTCATACTTTTTCTTGAGGTTTGTTTGGAAGACCTTGTTGGATTCGAGATTTGTCAAGATTGGAGCTTACATTTATTGAAGCTAAGTTCTTTTATTCCCTTTTGTTATTTATTTATTTGTCTTTCTTTGATATGATTGTTATTGGCTAGAACTTTGTGGTTCCAAGGTTGACAGGGATTTGTTTATGCCTTTGATTATGATGGAATGTTGTGCTTTATGTTTTGGCTTTGACTTGCTAGAAATCCTAATGGTTGGCTTGTTCTTGAATCTAGTTAAAATCCTTCTAGCTAGTAACCTAAGTTGGAATTGAGACTTACCCGGTGATATTCCTTCATAGATAAATGAGAGACTGATCATAGGTAATAAAGGTTCATCCTTTATTGGCTGAATGTGCTTAGATTCCTTGCTAAGTAGGGTAATATCTGAGACTTACCCGGTAATGGTTTATCTTTCCCTTAGTTTGTAGTCTGGTTTGTTTAGAATTTCCTACCTCTCTACCTTGAGACTTACCCGGTAATAGGTAGTTGGTTTGGAACTAGAGAGTCTTGAGACTTACTCGGTAATAGACTGTCAGCTTAGAAACGTTTATCCATGTGGCTTTTCTACCATATATCTTTATGAGTCTTCCTGAATCTATATGTATAAACAATGATCTTGAATCCTTGGAATCCATTTTCTTTCCTTTAACTTGATTATCTTTGTTTTCCCTTTTTATTTGTTTGTTTTGATTTTCAATCAATAGTGACAATTGATTGCGAATCCATCATATCCTTTTCAAAACCTTTTTGACTTCTTTCCCTTATCTTTTCCAACCTCCTGTCTTTATTTAAGATCTATTCTATTTATAATTATTATTGCATATTAATCTTCTCAGTCCCTGAGATCGACCCTGGAATACTTACCTTTACTGTGATTGACCCATACACTGTGGGTTCGTTGCTGTTTAGGGAATTATTTACAGGTTATAAATATAAAACTATCCCTTCCTTGTTTTACTAACTTATAGGTCTTTATCATTATTGATAAAGGTTAGGGGTGTAAAATCAGCGAACAATTACCTCAGTGGTTAATATGTAATTGGGAGGCAGGAGCCCGCTAAGTTTAGCTGAATTTGTTGCTTCGGCTCATCTTACACCGTTGCTAAAGCCTGGCAATGGTGTTTGACCCATTGTAGTGGGTATTGTATGGAGATAATTGGTCTCTAAAGTACCCATGAAGGGAGTGTGTAAAGATATGAGAGAATATCTTGGGATTTTCAGCTTGGAGTCGGTGTTTCAGGTGGTGCAAAGGCTATTCTACATAATGCTAATAGGCTTTTGAACGAGTGTTGTGATGATGGTTCCTTGGTTATGCTATCAGTGGATTTTTGTAATGCCTTCAACCTTGTTGACAGGTTTGTTTTGCTTAGGGAGGTTAGAGAGAGATGTCCGTCTATCTTTTTATGGGTTGAGTTCTTGTATGGTCAAGCTACTCGGTTATACATTGGAGATGGATGCATTTGGTCGGCTACTAGTGTGCAGCAAGGGAACCCTTTGGGGTCACTACTTTTTTTCTCTTTTCTTGCACCCACTTCTGCATAGGATCAGGGACAGTTGCAAGCCTCTCCTTCACGCTTGGTATCTGGATGATGGTACAATTATTGGTCGGTCCGTGGAGGTGGCAAGAGCTCTTGATATCATTCGACAACTTGGTCCGGATTTAGGGCTCGAGTTGAATGTTCGCAAAACTGATCTCTTTTGTCTTTCGTGCGATGGTCGAAACTTAGAGATGAACTATTCCCTCAAGACATTGCAAGGCTGGTGATGGAAATTAAGTTCTTAGGTGGGGTAGTGAGTAGAGACATCGGGTTGATTAGAGAGCTTGTCATGAAGAGAGTGGTTAAAGCAATTGAGTTGATGCATCTTCTTTCACAGTTGAGAGACCCGCAGAGTGAGCTTCTCCTGCTTCGTTCTTGTATGGGTGTTTCTAAGATGTATTTTGGCTTGAGGACTTGTCATTCGGAGCATTGGGAGAGTGCAACAACTTATTTTGATGATGGCTCCGAGGCTCGGTAGAGGATATTGTGGTGTGTGGGACCCTTTCTTTGGAAATCTTTAGTGACGGCTTGCTTCTTTGACCCTTCGGTTTGGGGGCCTTGGGCTTTACTGTGCCAAAGAGGCTTCTTCTTTTGCTTTTGTGGCCTCCAGGGCCCATCCTTGGAACCTTCAAGACCATATTTTGCGAGACAATGGAGTTATGGATATAAGCTCTGAGTTTTGTGGAGCTTTAGGCAATCTTCAGGCTTTTATTCCCGATTTCGATCTTTTTCTTTTTTCAGTCAAGAACACCGTCCCCGTAAAGCCCAACATGCTTTGGCGAGTGCTCTTTTCGGTAAGATTGTACAAGAGATGAAAGTTGCCTTCGATTTGACCCCTAGACAAAAAACGGTTTTTAAGTGTCTTCAATCAGTGCATAGCCAAGATTTCCTTCTTGTCATACCCATTGATGGGTTTGGGTAGTATATGTCCCCGGTTGAGTATCGCTCGATCCTTAAGTATCGTCTGATGACTCCACTTTATCCGGTTAAGGGGACTTGTCTTATGCACAACTGTCGTAAGCATTTAGATGTTTTTGGGGAGCATGTTGTTCATTGTAAAGAGCTTTCTGGCTTCAAATATAGGCATGATCTGGTCCGTGATGCTTTATGCGATGTGTTTAGGAGAGCGGGAGTTTCGGTTAAGAATGAGGCGCCTGTGACCTTCTTGACTGGTCCACGTGAGGAAAGATCCACGTTGAGGCCGGTAGACGTCTTAGTGTTTGGTTGGATGGGTGCGAAACATGCTTGTATTGATGTGCCATCGGTTTTCCCACTTGTTAGTCTAGGCAACGGGCCTTTTGTGGCTGGTAAGGCGGCGCTTTATGCATCATCTGCTAAGGCGGCTAAACATGAGAGGGCTTGTGTCGAAAACCAACATATGTTTCTTCCGCTCGCTTTTGACACTTTTGGTTTTCTCGCGCCCGATGCTATTGAGGTTCTCAAGAGGGTGCAACGGGTCTTATAGAGTAATGTTATGTATACTAGGTCGTTCAATATTCTTTTTAGGAAAATTGGTTTTGCAATTCCGAAAGGGTTGGAGGCGCAGCATGTTGCTCGTCTCCTCTCTAGCTCAATGTAAATAATTATATAACTTCATAAATTTAAATTGAATTTTTGTAGTAAAAAAAAAAATTAAAGAATTTTTTTTTTTAATTATTATTTTGATGACTTTTTTTTGAACTTTTTGCAGAATTTTAAAATGATCTTTTAAATTAAACTAATAAAATTTCATTAAAATATCTAGAAACAAAATTCGAAAAAAATTTCCCAAAAAATTTAAAATTCAATTTTTTTTAAAAAAAATGTTTCTAAATTTTTTTATCATTTAAAAAAATTCAGTTAAAAAAATCCAAAAAAATAATTTCAAGAAATTTTGAATTATTATGATAAAAGTTATTATTATTTTTTACTTAATTTATGACTTTTGGCATATTAAATACTACTTTTTCATGATTTTTTAAAAAAAATTCATATCACACGCCTAATTCAATTTTTTCGATGACATGTAAGAATAGCTGCCACCTCATCGCCGGATTTTGAATTTTTATTTAATAAACAACTCATATTATTTTTTTTATATACACGTTGATAGTTTATATTACTCTCAATACTTTTTAAAGTTAATATTATTTTGAGTTATTTTTAGTTATTCTGATAATAAATGTTAAAGATATATTAATTCAGTTGTTCTAATGGTTACACTATATCATTTAGATATGATATTTCAATTGTGTGGATGGTCTTTTTGTATATTTTTATCTTACAAGTATGGACTCAATAGTCGAAATAGTATAGAATTGTCGATCTAAAAACAAATAATCATATTTTAATTGGCAGTCCACAACTCATGGATGCTCACTTTGAGATGGCAATGATGCTCTTGGGCCGCAAATTGAATTGTGTTTGTTCAAAGGTTTAGGTAAGATACATGGAGTTACTGCAGTAGCACGGCCCATCTGACAATCCATGTGATGGCTATACAGGTCCAAGATACTTGAACCAAGTATATGTCAGTATCCAACTTTAACTCATCGGTGGAGAAGATGTGCCCGTGCCCCTTTGTAGAGAATACTAGACGTTAAAAGTTTGATATTTGACGTTTCTCTGCGAATTTTCTTATTGTAGAGGATGGTTTCCAAATAATTGAATTGTGTTTAGGTATTTTTCACATTTTCCGCACACTTTCAGAATTTTACGGATAACTATCTATAAACTTTGATGATAGACGTTTCTCTGCAAACTTTGTAATTGTAGAGGCTTTTTGTGCATTTTACCCTTATTATTTGAAGTTAGAAAGACATATATTATAATAATGGATCATAGATTTTAAACTAATAGTATAAAAATATGATATGTTTTCATTTGCTTTATTTTCTTTTATTCTTTTTCTAACATACATTTTTTTTTTAATTATTGATTTCTTAGCTCAAATTATATTATACTAATAATTCATATATTTTTATAATTATTTTTTATAAGTTCAAAACAATACATTTATTAATAATATAAAATGTTTAAACCAATAAAACATTTAATTTAAACTAATAATACATATTTTGAACTAACAAATATTATAATAAAAGTACTCTAATAGCCATAACTATAAAAATATAAACTTTTATAATATTAGTTCAATATTTAAGTATCATAAATGCAAACATTGTGTAATGTACTTCAAACTTTGTGTTTTATTAGTTCAGGTAAAAAAAAGTGTATAAAAACATAACTACTAACATAATAAAATAATATATGAACTAACTAAAAATATATCATACTTAAACACAAAACATTAAAGTTTCTAAAAGTTCATAAAAACATATTATAGTTGAATCAAAGTTTTCAAATATCTATAACAAAACACATATGAATTTAATTTATTTTTCAATTTTAACGGTTTGACTAACGTGGTTTATTTTTTAAAATATATAAATATACCTATATAATAATTATATAAGTATTTCATTAATGTTTAGGGATTCTACTTATATTTATTATTTTAAATTAAAAACTTTATTATATACGGGACGGGACAGGCCTAGAGGGATGGAGAATTTCAGACCCATATCACGTCCCGAGTAGTTTTTTTTTCGGGCGGGACGGGCCTAGCGGGATGGAGAAGTTAAGACCCACATCTCGTCTCAGATTTTTTTTCAAGGGACAAGTTTGGTACAAGATTTGTAATTTTAAATGAAATCCCACCGGGATCGGGAAGGAATCTATAATTTAGAATGAAATTCCACCGGGATCGAGACTGGATAGGAACCGTAATAGAACCGTAATTGGCGAAATTTGGGATCAACCCTAACTTTTCGTACAACAATTTATTTATAACAGATACCAACTTAAATAAACTAAAAGATATAAAAAAAATTACAGTAATTTACAAATAAGTTTGTATGAAAATGTAAATTTAAGATTATTAGATAAAAATAAAATGCCAGCATGACAACAATTTTCTCATCACATATTTGTGCAACACTTCTGACTTCGACAAATGTGCTATTTCAGAAACCGACAATCACGTGTCAACCAAACTTTTCGAAGAGTATATCATCAGAATCCCACTTTATCTCTCACCGGTAGAAAACATACTCGAATAACTTATCTATGTTTCTGAGTACTTTGAAGCAATTGTAAGAGATAGGAATGGGCAAGGACAATAGAACAACACTTCTCTTCTTTAAAGTGATCGTTCAAAGTCATCGAAAGTCGGACATAAAAGTTCTGGATCTTATTGATTAAAACAAGGGGTTTTCTGGATGGTCCCTTCTGGTTTGAAAATTTTCAAATTTTACCCACAAATTTTTTTATAGTCTGAAGTATCATCAAATTTTATACATTTTCGAAATTTGACCGTTTTGTAGAGAATTGTATCGTATAACGTATTAAAAACAAGGAAGAGGAAGATATAAAAATAAAATAATATAAAATAAATCAACTAATTCTATCCTTTAAACTCCTCCTCAAGCTTGAGGTGGAGAATAAACAATTCAAAACTTGCGAATTAAAAAAATTGAAACGAGTAGGACCAAGTGTAATTTTCATTTATTTATTTTGACAAACTTAAGGTCATATTAAAACAACCCACGATACGGTCAATGAATAAATTCATAACTTATTTGTTACTAACCCGATTGACGAACCGAAAGAAGATTCGGAATCACAACGACGAAGGCTACGCTCGGACACCACCAAATCCACCGAAAACTGAGCGACGGAACCGTCCAAGTAAGGGATATGCACGACCTGGCCTTAACTTCGACAGAAACGCGAAACGTTGTTACCGAAATGAAGAGAATGAAGAGAGGAATCCGAAACCTCAAAAGGAATTGAAATCGGATTACAAACGAAGAGTAGATCTAAGTTTGAAGGTTGAGAGAAATTAGAGCTTTCACGAAAAAATGTGAAATTAAATGAATTAATAAATGAATTTTCGGTATTTAAAGTGAAAACGATAATTATCTTTTAGCAAAATCGATAATTATACTTTAGCAAAGTCGATAATTATCCTTTTAACGTTTCAAAGGTTGTTTGAGTCCCTTCTCCAAATTTCTCGAAATTCGAGTAATAAATCCGGAATATTGTCTGGATAATTATTCCACAACTTTTTCGGAAAACGCGTATTCCTAAGCCGCCTTTCTTAGCCGCTAAGAAACAAAATAACGACTCTTTTGGCCGTTTTGCCTTTTCATGTTATTTCATATCTAGGACATACCCGATGTCCTGATCATTTCTCTCAACTGCAATATTATTAATTGGAGCTCTCAAATGCTCTAAATAACACCGGAGGGTAAAAATTATTTCCCGGAGGGTAAAAATTATTTCCCGGAGGAAAAAGTGAAATTTCCTCATAAGTCCAAAATTACACCACAAACATAACAAAAAGCAGGCTACTATCTCTGAATCCGTGCATATTGTGACTCCGATTATGCTGCTTGCCCTATCACTCGCAGATCTACTACAAGTTACTTCATTTTTCTCGGATCATCCCCTATGTCATGGAAGACCAAAAAGCAGGCTACTATCTCTAGACCATCAGCTGAAGCAAAATATAGGGCTATGGCAGCCACCACATGTGAGCTCCTTTGGCTTCGCTCCCTACTTAGCTCCCTCGGATTTTCTCTTAAAGCTCTCATGTGCCTCTTTATTGCAATAATCAATCCACCATTAACATAGCCAACAATCCAGTATTCCAAGAACGTACTAAGCATATTGAGATAGACTGTCATACCACCCGCCCACTGATCGCCCTGTTCGAAATCTCTTCGATTCACGATTTACTTTTTCACTTCATTTTTTTTAATTTTTTTTCATTAGCTAAGGAAAAGTTTGTCAAGTTTAATAAAACTGTGCAAATTCCGAAGTATAAATTTTGAGGGTACCGTTCGGACTAAAAAAAACTCGTAGACAAAATCTGTAAAACCTCAAATAACATGACTACCATCCGAAAAAACCCTTAAAAAAATACACTCATCTTATTCTATTCATCAATGAATTTGAAAAGTGCACATATAATCAAAAGTCAAAATTATTTTTAAAAAGTTTGAATCAAAATTACTTTCCAAAGTAAATTGGACGAAGAAAAATGACAATCTATATTAGTTTAGCCATCACTTTGAAGATTTATACCCTTATATTTCAGTTTCCAATATACGAAGCTAATTATTATGCATATCGGCAATCAGTGACAATGAAATATACTAAACTTGATAATAAAATACAAATGAGATGTTAGAAAGACAAAATAATTAATGAAATAACTAAACTTATAACAATTTGGTGAGATTTATAGTTATCGGTGTAGTAACCCGAAAAGTTTTAAATTAACTTTGAATAATGTCGAGGGAGTTGAGGACCAGCCATTGAAAACACCCTTGACCGAGCAAGTGAAGGCTAACCGGAATTTTGACGGTCTCTCTCACTTTCAACCCCGCCAAACAACACCAAGACAAGCCACAACCAACTCTTTGTTTGTGGAGCCTCGACCCCGGTGTTCGTTCTCTCTCTTCCCGACGATCCCGCCTTGCCTCGCCTTTTGACACCGCCTGGTGCCACCAGTGCTGCTTGAACCAACAATTTCTTAAGCCTTGTAACCGATAATCATTGTCGCCCAGAGGGTTCAAAACCTCGACTTAATTGTCGTAGTTATAAATTTCCGGAAATTTTTATAATTATTTCGTATGTTAGATGTGGAGTAAATAGAGGAGTATAGTAGATAACTATATCGAATTAATACTTGGGAAGTTCAGTGCGGAAATTTAGTGATAAGTGAGATGACTAGATCCTGTCGGAATCATTATGAATATTTAGTTGACCTCGTAAAGTTAAAATAGTTGTTTTGTTAAGATAAGGTTTGTGAATAAAATGATATTAGGATGTTGTCATCGAAACTAAGAGTAGTGTAAATGTTGAGACCTAGGTTAAGGTTGTTAGAGAATTCTGGATTTTGAGGAAATGATGAGAATTTATCTAGCGAAGTAAATTATGAGACGATACTAAAGAACTGGATTGACATAGAATTTGAGGAGTTGAGAATGAAAAATTGACGATAAGTAGAATTATGGACAATGATGAATAAATATGCGAATTTATGAGATTATAGGAGATTGTAGAATAAACGTCTGGGTCTATGGAACCTAGAACTTGGAGAATGATAAGAGTAGTGATGCCAAAGATCTTACTCTAGAAATGATGGAATTGTAGAACGAGTATACTAAGATGTGGTCACATCTTAATCAGGATTATGAGATTGTTGGCAAACGGATCAAGTTTTGCGTACTAGAGTATCAAACCGGATAAGGTGAATTCATCGGACTAACTTAGTTGCAGTAACAATCTTGAGTGCGTATTAGGGTAGAGTGTGTATTGTATGTTAATTAAATGAACCAACTAGACCACTGCACTTTTATTTCTAAAGAGAGGCCCATGTAACACCCCGAATTTTGGGAACTCGAGATGTCACTGGTTAGGACCTCACAATGGGTCCTGACCTTAGTTTAACAACAACTTAAATGAATCTTACACCAAGACACAAATAAGAAACCGATAAGAAATACTAATGAAAATAAATGACCAAAAAAAATTATATTATTCAGTCCAAAAAGTAACAAAATCTAACCAAAAGAAAAACGAGTTTGTCACTAACAATAGTCCCAAAATCCGAAACAATAAATATGAAAATCTGGGTGACCACCTCTCTCCGGATCCCTCAACCTCTCTTCGGATCCGGGAGCATATGCTAACATTTCAGAGTCGTCAGAAGTCAGGAGTTGATAAGAGGCGTGGACCCCTAGAGTTTTGTGTCGACTCTCATGTTTGGTTAAGAGTTTCTTCGACGTGAGGCGTCATGCATTTCGACTATAAGGGGAAGATGAGTCCCCGATATGTCGGTCCATTCGAGATCTTAGAGCGGGTTAGAGAGGTAGCGTACATGTTGACACTTCCACTCGCATTAAAAAACGTGCATCTGGAGTTTTATGTATCTCAGCTCAAAGAGTACTTACCGGTTCCGAGACATGTGGTCAGTTACGAGGACCTGACCGTCGAGCCGGATAATACCTTTGTAGAGTATCCGGTAACGGTTTTAGAGCAGAGTGTTAGACGCTTGCGATCTAATAAGATTCTGATGCTGAAGATTCAGTGGTCCAACGGGGAATTGATGAGGCTACCAGGGAGACCGAGGATAGAATTAGGAGCTCATACCCGGAGCGTTATGTGGAGTTAGTGTCGACCTTAGGTTCGACGGACTCGTCCATAGACTGATACTTATGTGTTGAGTTCTTTATGTGTAATCAGTCATACATTTGAGTGATATATATTGATTGTTGCCCGTGGGCTGTGTTATTCTATATGATTCACTTAAGTAAGAGCGGAAAGATAAATGATACGACTTGAGTTATAAGACTCGGAATGACATTAAGTTGTCCTAAGTTTCGGGACGAAACTTATTTTGATGGGACCGATGTAATAACTGGAAAAGTTAAGGGCTTTATATTAAATTTAATTAATGCCAAGGGAGTTGAGGACCGGCCATTGAAGAACATTAATGCCGAGGGAGTTGAGAACCGGCCATTGAAGACCATTAATGTCGAGGGAGTTGAGGACCGGCCATTGAAGACACCCTTGACCGAGCAAGTGAAGGCTAACCGGAACTTCGACAGTCTCTCTCTCCTCCACTCTCACATCTCTCTCACTTTCAACCCCTCCAGCAACACCAAGACAAGCCACAACCGCTTCTCTATTTGTGGAGCCTCGACGCCGGTGTTCGTACTTTCTCTTCCCGTCGATCCCGCCTTGCCTCACTTTTTTACGCCGCCTGGTGCCACCAATGGTGCTTGAACCAACATTTTCTTAAGCCTTGTAACCGATAATCATTGCCGCCCGGAAGGTTCGAAACCTCGACTTAATTCTCGTAGTTATTAATTTCCGGAAATTTTTATAATTATTGCATATGTTAGTTGTGGAATAAAGAGAGGAGTATAGTAGAGAACTATATTCAATTAATACTTGGGAAGTTTAATGCGAAAACTTAGTTATAAGTGAGATGACTAGATCATGTCGGAATCGTTATGAATATTTAGTTGAACTCGTAAAGTTACAATTGTTGTTTTGTTAAGATAAGGTTTATGAATGGAATGATATTTGGATGTTGTCATCGAAACTAAGAGTAGTGTAAATGTTGTGGCTAGGTTAAGGTTGTTAGAGAATTTCGGATTTTGAGAAAATGATGAGAATTGATCTAGCGGTGTAAATTAGAGGACAATACTAGAGAACTAGATTGACATAGAATTTGAGGAGTTGAGAATGAAAAATTGACGATAAGTAGAATTATGGACAATAATGGATAAATCTGCGGATTTATGAGATTATACGAGATTGTGGATCGAATAGACGTCTAGGTATACGGAACCTAGAACTTGAGGAATGATAAGAGTAGTGATGCCAGAGATCTTACTCTAGAAATGATGGAATTGTAAAACGAGTATACTAAGATGTGGTCACATCTTAATCAGGATTGTGAGATCGTCGACAGACGGATCGAGTTTTGCGTACTATAGTATCGGACCGGATAAGGTGAGTTCATCGGACTCACTTAGTTGTAGTAATAATCATGAGTGCGTACTAGGGTAGTGTGTGTATTGTATGTTAATTAAATGAGCCAACTAGACCACTAAACTTTTATTTCTAAAGAGAGGTCCAAGTGTATTATAACGGGCCATAGCATCACTGTCCGGCATAGATGGCGATCGGAAGGCTCCCGCGACTAGTCCAACAGTGTATACTGGGAAATGCATTGAAATCAATCCTGCTGGTTTACGGGGACGGGGGCGAGGGTTGAAGGATCCTCGTGCTACCATAAAAAGTTAAACAAATAGACTAACCAATTTCATCAAATGAAAAGATAATAACCGGAACCTTGTTTGTGCATGCTGAGGTGTTTACTACTTTCATTATTTGTGTGTGTGCTTTAATGCCCTTATTATTAGAATTGTTAGTCAACGGTTTATACCGTGTTGATAGATCTTGTAGGTAAGATTCCTGCCGAGAAATCAGGAGTGTAGTGACCAGTCGATTTTTCGTAGTAGAAAGTCTTATTTGGGAGTATTTGTTATTTCAATTATAAGATTAGAACTGCATATTTTTTTCATTGTTTAGTATGGTTGTTGACCCTGTTATCACTAACACTGTTTTCAAACCTTTTTTTAAAATATATTTGACTTTCAATATGTGTGTATTGTTGTAAGGTCCGAATCTTATTGATGTCAAATTAAGGCCAAAAGCCCTAGAACCTACTACAAGGTTCTAACTAGTGACATCCCAAATTCTGAGAATTCGGGGTGTTACAATCAAGAACATAATTAAATTCAAACAAAAAGAACAATTAATATAAAACAAATCTATATTTATCTTAAATCAAATTTACGAATGACAAAAACATAGGTCGGAAAATGGTGATATAAGATTACCTTAAATATATTTTATCACTATAAAAAGAAAAAATTAACATCAAATGAAACTAAAATGTTGAATGTGGCGCAGTATAGCCTTGCCCGATCACTCTTTTCCATCCTAGCAATAAAATCCTAATTCATCTTGTCTTGATGAGTCACACTGTCACAAAGGCCCTCTTTTGGGATCTCACGAATTAGACGCCTTATTGTCAAGTTCTGTCCACTCTTCCTTGGACATCGTTAGAGGTCGGATCGTGACCCTCCCTTGAAAACTTTCTCTCGTGGAAGGTCCAGAAAGAACGTTCATAATCCTTTTCTCCACCTATAAGGTCAATTTTATCAAAGCATTACCATTTCAAGTTATTTGAATATCTTTTTTATTTTCTCTCTTATCAACTTACTCAAGCATCACTTATTTATTTATTTATTTATTTTATATAATTACTTTTTGTTTTATCTAAACATCTCCTTTTTTAGATGCTTTGAGATTTTTAAAGAAGCATTCAATTTGAGTTATTTTAACTTTTATAATTGTTTATTATTATTTTTTATAAAATCTTTCTAAGATCCTTTTAACTTTTCAAGCATCTCTTAATAAACATGCCCTAAGTCCTTGCTTTTTTTTTCTTTTTTTTCAAATCATTCCTTGAATAGATTGTTCTAGCCTTTTTTTTCTTGTTCAAGTGAAGTTCAAATAGATCTACATCACTAATTTAAATTAAAGTTGATATCACTTATTAAATAAGGCTAGTAACTTGAATATTACTTTTACAAAAATATTTTTAAAAATTAATATTTTTAAACAAATTTTTTTATATATAAATAGATACATTTATTTAGCATTTATGAACATATACATCACTCTTCCAATTAGCCATGCTTGATTAAGAATAAACTTATATTTCAAATTCGTTATTTTAAGAATAGATATATGTTAATTAACTTCTTAAACAAACCGCAAAGTAACTCATTTAATTATTGTATATTAATTATATTTATTCTGCTGGTAACTTGAATATTAGTTTTATAAAATATTTAAAAAAATTAATGTTATTAAACAAAAAAAAAATTATATAAATAGATACATTTATTTAGCATTTCCAATTTCCAGTGAACATATACATCCCTCTTCCAATTAGTCATGCTTGATTAAGAATAAACTTATATTTCAAATTTGTTATTTAAGAATAGATATGTGTTAGCTAACTTCTTAAACAAACGGCAAAGTAACTCATTTAATTATTGTATATTAATTATATTTATTCTTTTTTTTATTGTTATGATTAGGAATGACAATGGATCGGGTGGCGGGTGGATGACCTTGACCGCCACCCGATCCATCACCAAAAATTGCCCACCCCACCCGATCCACCACCCGTTAAGGATCTCACCCGCATCCAATCCACCCGCATTCACCGGATTAAGCGGGTGAATCGGGTGTGATTTCGGGTGTTCTACACCTTATTTATAAATTTGTAAAAAAAAAATATTTTATTGAAAATCAGGATAATACTTAATTTTAACTAAAATTGACATAATATTTTACATAGTATAAAGTACAACACTATAATCAAACAAGATCTAAAATAAACAAATTATAACGAACCAATAATAACCGAAATATATTAGGAAAGAAAATATATGCTTTACTTTAATATAGTTTATATAATAAAGGTAAAATATTTATAATATAAAAACTACAAATATTAAAAAATTATATAATTTTAAGCGGGTGGATACGGGTCGGATAGATGGGTGGATGATGGATCGGGTGGGTGATGGGTGGATGAAACCTTCACCCGCATCCCACCTGATCCACCACCCGCTTTCATCCGTCTATTATCGGGTTTTCACCCTTTTTCGTTGGATCGGGTGGCCGGATGTCCGTCGGGTACGGGTGAAATTGTCATCCTTAGTTATGATTTATTTTTTTTAAACTACTTTGATTAAAAGAACATAAGATTACTTTGATGTCTTAGGTTAAAATGATATCACGGATATATAACGTTGAAGGTATTTTTTAAAAAATACAAATATTTGACTGATACACAATTAGATTAATTAAGAAAATATCCACCTAACAACATTTATAATTGATAAATGATATAAAGGAGGGAGGACACAACTGATCGAACAAGACGTTGATGAGATTATTTTATTTTATAAAAAAATTTTCTTTTTTTATTTTACTAAAGATTTTTCATGTCTCGTGCGTTTTTCCCTTCTATTTTCGAAGATTAATTCATGACATCATTATTCTCATTATTCTCGTTGATGAGATTATTTTAGTTTTTCTAATACAATATTATACAGAATTTAATCTAAACTAATATATTAATATTTATTAAATGGAATACCAATAAATATAATTGGAAAATATTTATCTACAAATATAGGCAATAAATTGCCTTCATTTAGAATAGTGATATTCCTATTTCGTAACATAGTTCTTATAAAAAAAAATTTATTCACTGGCCCTAATTAATTACATATATCCCTCTCATGTAATTGGTTGAAGCTAAATAAAGAATTATTAAAATAATAACGTTTTCCGAAAAAAATAATAAACAACAACAATTCCACCAATCACGCAAAATGATACGGATACATGAAGCGAGTGATACAGGAGATCTTAACCAAATGAATGAAGATCCGATAAGATTGTAGAAAATAGGAAAATGAAATGTAAATTGAAATGCTGAATAAAAAGAAAATGTAAGGAAAAAAAAAGGCTAATAAGGAAATACGAAATTTTATTTTGATTTAGGATAATTACTATAATTTGATTATACCTCAAATGGGCAAATATGAAAATTGTGTGAAGGTAACATATATAGGTGATCGAGGGCTGTTCATTTTTCGGTCCGGTCCGGGTTTTGGACCGGACCGGACCGGACCTGGACCGAACCGGAACAAACAGGTCCGGTCCTCGGTCCAGGAATTCCGGTCCAAAACCGGTCCGGTCCGGTGCGGACCGATATTGGTTTTTAAAAAAAGAAAAAAAAAATTTAGTTATAAAATATTATAAATATATTAAAATTTTAGTGAAATAAAAATATTAAAATTAACTAATTAAGTCTGGGTCCGATCCGGTTGCAATAGACTTTGTGCGAAAAAAATGAGAAAAAAAAAAATTAAAGATTTTTTTTTAAAAATAAAAAATAAAAAAAATTTCCAGTCCATCCGGTCCTGGACCGGTTTTGAACCGGACCTGGACCGAATTTTTCGGTCCATTTCCGGTCCTTCCTTTTCCGGTCCGGTCCAGGTCCGGCCCAGTCCGGACCGGTGAACAGCCCTAATTCTTCCTATGTTCGTGGCTAGTTTGGTGGGGGTCTTCTTCTTTCTTCCATTCTGCTGTTTTCCCCGTTAAGATTCACGTATATCTGAACGGTTGGGCCTTCCCGATTCATATTCACTGCTTCACCTCCTCTCAAATGAGAAAGACGCGTTGAGAGTTCTTCTGCTGCTCACCTGATCGTGTCCTTTATTTTTTCGCATTCTGATTTTGGCTATGTTTGAGGCGAGTATGATTGTCTTTTCATTGCCTAGTTGAAAAGGGGTCACTTTGTATTTTCTCTGCAGAATTTGTCTTTATAAGGTTGCTGAATGTTGGTCCTGCTAAATTGATTTTGCTGCAGGAATTGGATGATTGTGGGTGTTATATTTTCTCTAACACGAAAAGGGGTCACTCTGATTTTGGTCGGGGTTGGATGTGGGTTTGGTCAGATGAGTGTGGGGGTATCAGAAAAGCATTGGCCGTTTTCCCTAGTTGAGTAGCATGTGGTATTCCATAGGCCCTATGACGGATGTAGGATCCGCCACCTGGAGGGACATTCATGGGCCCACAGCTTCCAAAGAGATGAGCAGTGAAGCTGGCTTTATTGAGAGGGTAGGGTCCAGGGTAGGGCTTGTACACAAGTCCTTCCGATGACCAGAAGGGAAACGGCTAATGCTTTTCTGGTGTAGAGTAGAAGCAAGTAGTGGGTAGTATTAATCCGAGTAAGTCTGCAGAAGGTGTTCCAGTTTTTGGACAAGGGACACTTGATTGACTGTCTGCCGAATCTCCAGGAGGTGTTGGGAGGGAATAACTATAAGGTGTCATGCTCTTGTCTGTGCCCGCTGATGTGGCCATTGATTTGCAGGATCGATGCCCAGAGAACGAGAGCTTATTGGGGTTGCAGCTGAGAGGACTTGGACGCTTTTCAATTGAATTTTCGGGACCTATAGCATTCTTTAGAGAAAATTTATTGGCTTCAATAGGTGATAGAAGTGGTGGTGGAGGTCCCAGTAGTGGAAATGATGGTGGTGAACTGAAAGAAGTGCAAGGTTTGTTGCCTATAACCATGTATAAAGCTATTGTTTTCCCCCAAAGTGGTACGCTCATTGAATTGTAGAGGACAGAAGGGAAGGGGGTCTTTACCAGCGAATTATCAGCTGCAATTTTTGGGCACTCACTGGGTTGAACATGAGTTCGTAGACTAGATAGTGGTGGCGGTGTTTGTAGATGAAGATGAGGTGGTTGAAGAGGTTGTAATAATTCCTTTTTGCTGGAGACTTCATGAAAGTGTTCGTGTAAACATATGCTATCCTCGATAAAATGGTAGGATGAACCAACAAGAGATTTCTGCATCCATCAAATTAGAATGAATGGCTTTTGTTCAACATGATAATAAGGAAGGATGAGCACAAGTACTCACATGAACTAACTGGCGTAATTCAAAAACTTGAATCGAGAAGATCCTTTGTTGTCTGTATATCATAATGCAAGATATTCATTTCACAATGTCTACTAACATACTTTAAACCTTCCATGAACCAACTTAAAGCTTCATAGATAAAACGATCAAATAGGTAGAAAGGTATTTCAACTTGGATACTTGTAATAGCTACAGAAAAAGATACTAGTGTCACGGGCTGAGTTTTCTTTAACTCTAAACCGTGCGGCTCTTAGCTTGTCTCGACCCCTTGTCGTGCTAAGATCAGCCTATCCCCGATGTTGCCACGAAAGAACTTAAGATTGATGTCTAAGAGAACTTTGAAGGCTTTCTGTGTAGGAAAGAAAGCTTTGTATTAAGAGAGCTTTACAATGCTTTGGATGAGAGCTTGGAACTTGGATGATACAAATGAGGGGGTGACACTCCCTATTTATAGTCCAAGGCCACCTCCTTTATGAGAAGGTTCCGGAAGTCAATTCTCCTAGATCATTCCGGAGCCTTCCTCTCTACAACTAAACCTAGGTTTTTCTACACTTCTAGATTATTCCGTAGGGTTCTAGCCAAGCCTACGGAATTTCACACGGTCCTAGATAATTCCGTCATTCTCTAGAGTAGTCCACAATGTTCCGGAAGTTTCCACACAAGTCTACATAATTCCACTTTATTCCGGAATGTTCCTCCACCTTCCGGAATGTTCCTCCACCTTCCGGAATGTTCCTCCACCTTCCGGAATGTTCCACCGTCTTCCAGAATATTCTGTCGCGTTCCGGAATCCTCATGAGTATTCTGGATCCTTTGTGATCGTCCTGGATTTTCCCGGAAGACTCCTTGTCTCCTTCGTGCCATCTTGACAAGCCTTATATACATTGGCATTCTTTCATGCCACGACTCCTTATCCTTGTCAAAGGGTGTCTTGGTGGTGTATCTTGGCAAGTCGTCATGCTTCACCAATTTAGGCGTCGTCACGGATGAGCGGTCCGTGACACTCTCCCCCACTTGATTTCGCAACGTCCTCGTTGCGAGTCCATGCTCAAGGTCTTCCTTCACCGTCTCAACCTCTTTCTCCAAAGAGGCATTGTTTTCTGAAGGCGAGTGTTGCGTTTCCTCCCACAACATGCAAACCTTTCCTCCTGACGGTTCCCGTTGCGTATCCTCCCGAAACGGGCTAGCCTTGCCTTCTTAGGTGTCACTAGGTGGCTTGCCGTTCTCACATGCCCTAGATGCTCTAGACTCCTCCTCTAATCTAGGAGCATTGCATGTCCTCACGGCTCTGAGCCTTGCTACCCTTTCACCCGGTTCCTCCTCGGGTGGCGACTCTTCCCTTGTCGCCTTTTGTGGGCAGTCCCGATTCAAGTGATCACCATCGCACCTAAGGCATCTAAATCGCCTCACTTTAGGAGTACTCCTTACAATTGCCCCGAGCCTTAGCGGTTCCCTTCTGGGTTCTTGCTCCACCGAGACAATAGAGGCAAGCTTGTTTTTCGTCGGACAATTCCTTACGAGATGTTCCTCTCCACATAAGAAGCAGCTCAAGCGGCGTCGTTCCGTCTTCTCGCTCTTGCCCCTATTGAACTTTTCCTTTGGTTTTGACGAACCCTCCTCGCCTGTGCAAGACCAACTTCTTCGATCCATGTTCTGCTCGCCATCACTCCCTAATGCCTCATATTCCTGCTCTTCACTCCCACTATTACCCTTTCTCCGCCATGGATTACTTTGTTCATGACTTCGGAACTCGATGAGAGAATCCGCCTCGGTCATGGCCTCGGTAAGTGTTTGAACCTTTTGTCGGTGAAGCTCTTGTCTTACCCAAGGCTTAAGCCCATCCATGAATTGAAAAAAGGCTTCCTTCTCGTTCATGTCTGAGATCTCCAACATTATTTCCGAGAACTCCTTTACGTACTCTCGGGCGGTCCCTCTTTGAGTGAGCCTGCGAAGCTTGGCCCGGGCTTCGTCGTCGGCATAGATGGGGTAGAATTATTTCTTGAGCTCTGCCGAGAACTCGGACCAGGTGGTGATTGGGGTCCCTCCGGTCCTCTCACAGGTCCTTCTACGCCACCATAATAAAGCTATATCACCGAGATACAGAGAAGCGGTACTTACCTTCTTTTTCTCGTCCGCGATCCCCGTGACGCGGAAGTATTGTTCCATGCCCCACAAGAAGTTCTCTACGTCTTTGGCGGAACGACTTCCCTTGAACGTCGTTGGTTTGGGTGCATCCACTTTCTGTAGTGGGGCAACTCCGACAAGGCCAGCCCCCATAGCTGTCTTGCATGCCACCAACTCCCTTATGACCGTCTACAACTTGCCAGTCAGCGCCTCAAACTTGGCCTTGAGAACTTCATGTTCTGCGGCAAGGGTCTTGTGGGACACGTTCATGGCCCCTTGGAACTCCCCCTTGAGTTCCTCAATAGACGACTCCATCGTGGATTCGACGTCATCAACCCGCTTGTTGGCGTCGAAGATGGAGTCCCGCATCTCACGGCCAACTCGACTTTCTCCAGCCTAGCCTCCGTGCTTGACACCACGTCCCTTGATGCATCCCTTGCGGCCTTCTTACCCTTCTTGCTCACGTCAACGACTTCCGACACGCCTCCTTGGCTAGCCATCGAAACCTCCCTTTGGAACGTTGTTGGCTCTGATACCACTTGTCACGGGCTGAGTTTTCTCTAACTCTAAACCGTGCGGCTCTTAGCTTGTCTCGACCCCTTGTCGTGCTAAGATCAGCCTATCCCCGATGTTGCCACGAAAGAACTTAAGATTGATGTCTAAGAGAACTTTGAAGGCTTTCTGTGTAGGAAAGAAAGCTTTGTATTAAGAGAGCTTTACAATGCTTTGGATGAGAGCTTGGAACTTGGATGATGCAAATGAGGGGGTGACACTCCCTATTTATAGTCCAAGGCCACCTCCTTTATGAGAAGGTTCTGGAAGTCAATTCTCCTAGATCATTCCGGTGCCTTCCTCTCTACAACTAAACCTAGGTTTTTCTACACTTCTAGATTATTCAGTAGGGTTCTAGCAAAGCCTACGGAATTTCACACGGTCCTAGATAATTCCGTCATTCTCTAGAGTAGTCCACAATGTTCCGGAAGTTTCCACACAAGTCTACATAATTCCACTTTATTCCGGAATGTTCCTCCACCTTCCGGAATGTTCCTCCACCTTCCGGAATGTTCTTCCAACTTCCGGAATGTTCCACCGTCTTCCAGAATATTCTGTCGCGTTCCGGAATCCTCATGAGTATTCTAGATCCTTTGTGATCGTCCTGGATTTTCCCGGAAGACTCCTTGTCTCCTTCGTGCCATCTTGACAAGCCTTATATATATTGACCTTCTTTCATGCCACGACTCCTTATCCTTGTCAAAGGATGTCTTGGTGGTGTATCTTGGCAAGTCGTCATGCTTCACCAATTTAGGCGTCGTCACGGATGAGCGGTCCGTGACACTAGAACATGCAGAAGCGAATGTAATAAATTCATATAACTTTTATGTGATGGTTTTTAATCCGCTTTTTCTCGATTCCTCAATTTTATCACTCTGTTACATAAATTCAAGAATCCAATTCATTTATTTTAAATAATATCAATGATACACTTTACAACAATATACAGGAATAATACTACAAATAATTTAAAAATATGCTTTGTGAATAATATAAGACAATTAAAAACTTGGGAGCCCAATATGCGGTATAACAGTATATTTATATGGACAAAATATCAATTTTTTTTAAGTGAAATAAATATATATACTAAGTGATTGTTTATAGGTTCATAAAATTATTTTATACGTCAAATTTATAAATAATATGTATAATGGAGCTAAAAACAATTAAAAATACGTCAACTGGAACCAACAGAAGACCATAGCATTGGAGAAGACTAATTTATCGAGGATTTTCATGCTTTTTTTTACTCTCCTATGTGCAGCATACCTATAAGATCAATCAATATGGACGGTCTAAATCTCTAATTGTTTCCATAAATGCAGAATCGACAGAAAAAAGACCTGCATTAACAGGAGAGAAAATGATTGTGTGATGCAAAATGTGCTTACTTGACAAGAATTCGCCTTATTTTCCAGAAAATTTCCTGCCCTATCTTTAGCACAACATCATCTGGGGAGATTCTGCTCGTTACATAACCTACCTTTCTAGTGCCTGACCCATCCTCATTTCTGTGCACAATTCTAGCATGCATCGAATAATCTTCACTCTCAAGACACCGACTATTACTCCCAGTACCATCATTATTATCGGGGGAAATGAGGAGACCCAAGATAGCTCGTTGGGCTTCGACCGCCCCCCTGTCAAGGCTATCGGTCACAGACAAAGGTGATGACCTAAACGGGCAGATTGGTGGTGTAGAACTGGATCTGGATGTCAAAAATGAATTACACGAAATGCTAGAGATGGTAAAGCCAAGAGGTTTAGCAGCTAAATTTTCGGATATTTGACTCAAGATTCTATCAGATTCGGACAAAGGGACAATCCTTGCCATATGAGTTGATGCAGGAAGACTATAGAAGGCAGAAGGAGTTTTCTTCTCTGACCCATTAACCTGTAAGCATTCATTAATGGTTGTGATAAGCCAAAATGAACATGAGTAAACATTTTTACTAGGGAAATATCATTTTTTAGTACAACAATGGCAATTACATGAAGCGGATGAACTTATTCTGCAACTACATATTAAATAATGTTTACTATCTATGCAAGGTTAAATTTTACCCACAGAACATTACGATTTTGTAAGATGCTTAACAATAGCACGCTTCATTGTTTGCCGTTGGGCCCTCATCACCCAACTTTCATTTTCAAAATTCTATTTATGGTCCAAGCTGGAATAAGTCAGGAAGTTTATTGGATGTACGTAGCCAGATTGTTGTTGTTTCGTTACTTAAATATCATAATTTCATAATGTATATTGGGGCCTTTAGTCTGGGAAAATAGTAATTTCACATTTTTATCCATAAAAATCTGATAAAATTGACAGACAAGCAGTGATGATCCTTAATAAGCATACAAACCTATCTGTTATTTTAAACTTTTAAGTACTGTGTAACACATATTTTGAAGTCCATACATATCAGAATAGCACTTGAATAAAACACTATAAGATGATATATACAAAAAATAGAGATATAGATATGAACACATTAACAATGAAGAGCATCTATCAAGTACAAACATACCATATGCTGGGAAGTAAAAGAAAAAACTGAATAAAATGAACAAAACTGGCCTGGCGTGAAGAACCCGCTTGTGAGATTGGCACACCGCCACTCGGATGAAGTGGCAGCATGGTTATTGATCCATTGGTGAACCTACTAGAGGGGGCAATAGGCTCTTCATGAACAGCCATTTTGTTTCTGGGAGGCGGCTTTGGCCCTCCTTTCTCCGTAGTTTTCAGATACAACCTAGGAAACAGAGGTTCCATGCTACTATTGACTTAAACTTTTCAGCCAGTTAAACTTTCAAATTAGGACATATACCTAAAACCCACTTTCAGAAAACATCAGTTTTTACAGCAAAAGGAAGATAAAAAGGGGATAAAATTGCAACTGAAATCATATCTGATACCCCCACACTCATCTGACCAAACCCACATCCAACCCCGACCAAAATCAGAGTGACCCCTTTTCGTGTTAGAGAAAATATAACACCCACAATCATCCAATTCCTGCAGCAAAATCAATTTAGCAGGACCAACATTCAACAACCTTATAAAGACAAATTCTGCAGAGAAAATACAAAGTGACCCCTTTTCAACTAGGCAATGAAAAGACAATCATACTCATCTCAAACATAGCCAAAATCAGAATGCGAAAAAATAAAGGACACGATCAGGTGAGCTGCAGAAGAACTCTCAACGCGTCTTTCTCATTTGAGAGGAGGTGAAGCAGTGAATATGAATCGGGAAGGCCCAACCGTTCAGATATACGTGAATCTTAACGGGGAAAACAGCAGAATGGAAGAAAGAAGAAGACCCCCACCAAACTAGCTACGAACATTGGAAGAATAAGACTTCCTAATTCTATCGCAGACTTCCTTTCTTTCTTCTCGATCTCACTTTTACTTTGTCCCGCCTTGTCGGCTTGACTCCTATTCTAGCAATCTATGGCCACATGAACATGTCGAAAACACATGGATCGGCCTCCCAACCCGAAAATCCGGTGAACATCGCTCTCATTGCTCGCCTTTCTTCTCGGGGGAGGTTAAATAATCTATGAATATACCGTAATTTATAGACAGACGTGGTTCCGGTGAAAAGGTTCGGTCAGCACCCTCCATCTGCTAATTGAAGTAATATTATAATAAGACAATAAATATAGGTATAATGATACAGTGGGAAAATATTTTGGGCTGAATTAATGGGTCC
Source organism: Fagopyrum tataricum (assembly GCA_002319775.1). NCBI lineage: Eukaryota > Viridiplantae > Streptophyta > Magnoliopsida > Caryophyllales > Polygonaceae > Fagopyrum > Fagopyrum tataricum. The sequence goes on from CM008284.1 coordinate 32,009,527, forward strand.
GGGGCGACAGGGGATGCGGGGGGCGGAGCTCCCCGCGGATGATTTTATCTATTTATAATAGATAATGAATTCTATCTATTTGTAGGATTTTATCTATTTATAGGGTCTATCTATTTAGAGAATTCTATCTATTTATGGTTATAAATAGATAGGTTTAGGGTTGTATTCATGATCCACCAAAGTATATTAAAAACCCTTGTTGCAAGGTTTTGTGCAGCAAAACCACAAAACGTCTTGTTTTCTTCTCTCTATTAAGTAACTCGTTGAAAGATCACAACAATTGGTATCAGAGCAAGGTTGTAGATGAGTTTTGTTGCAAAATTTGCGGTTTCGCGATTCAACGGAACTGACAACTTCGGTCTTTGGCATCGACGAGTTAAGGATCTGCTAACGCAGCAGGGGATGTTGAAGACGAAGAAGATGAGCTTCTGCAGCGTGACCGCAGGGGTGGATCAACAGAGCCGCTGGTGCGGATCCAGGAAACCGCAGGGCGCGGCTCAGGCCACCGCAGGGGCGGCGCCAGGCGGCACCAGGAGGCGCCAGAAGCTGCAGGGCGGCGCCAGGAGGTGCCAGGAACCGCAGAGGAGGCACAGGCCACCGCAGGGGCGGTGCCAGGAGGCACCAAGAGGCGCCAGGCGGGACCAGGCGTCGTAAGACGCGCCAGGAACCGCAAGAACGACACCAGGAGGCGCCAGGAGGCGCAGGGGCGGCGCCAGGGGGCCGTGGGGGCAGTGACAGATCCGCAGGGGCGCCAGCTTGACTCCGCGGTTGCGTTTTCTTCAACAATGCCTTGTAGGTTAGGGACGCTGCCGAGTGATGTAACACCCCAAATCCGCGGGACTCGGGATGCTACGGGCGAGACCTTACAATGGGTCCCGACCCTTAGCCTGACAACAATTTCACCGGACCTTCCAACAAGGCACAAATAAAGGCAAAACTCGAAAACCTTTATAATGTATGCGAGACACTAAAAGGTAAGAATACAACGTGGAAACTCAGCCGAGTCCTCAAAACAACATAACCTGATACGAAGTCTAAACGTACGACAACATCCATGAACAACAATATGAAACATGACTAAAAAACATCCCCGTCCTATAATGTACGGAGACCCCGGTTGTCCACTCCTACACCTCACTCGGCGGCGTCCCTAACTTGCAAGTCATCTACAACACGGTTTAAAACCGTTAGCTCATATTCGAAGCATTAGAAAAGCGGTGAAGGCACAAACACATACATAACACAGAACATGAATCACACAAGTCCGGTTTATTATCTTTTTATAAGTCGTATCCCGTTCTAATTTAACTTCGGTTGTGACACGAGACCACCGTGGTCTCGCCTCGGTCCCTTACCGGCAAGGAATGGTACGGATGCACCGTCCCTCTAACCCGCCGGACTCGTCGCCGAGAACCTCCTAGACTTCCCGCAGGGCTAGGCAACTAATGTCACCGCCAGTTATCATACACTTGGGCCAACATATATAAGGTCGGTGGTCCTAATTACCGGTTTCATTGTCATAAAAAAAGCATAAACACACACCACCAAACACACATCAATGCTAATACATAGAATACGAGCTAAGTAAGTCCGGAGACTTACCTCGTCACCACACTCAAGTCACCACACTCTTGCTTCCTTAAGTCGGAAGCCCACAACCTGCTCACAAGAGATATGCATATCAATACATACTCACGCTCAAGAAGTCTTAGACTTTACTCTAGTGATCTATGCAAGATCAACCCTCAAGCTAGGAATGCATCCTAGGTTCCAAGTACTCATCACACTCTCCACACATGAAACAGCCCACAACAGTCCATAATTCCACAAGAGTAATCCTCAACCAAAGAGGCACAAGCTATCCTAGAAGGTCCATCATGCTCACATGCTCATATCCATCACTTACATTGAGCCTTAAGGGCTCCTAGGGTCGGAACCACTAAGTGGCATTCCAAGCTACTCTAGATCCATCCTAGGCATGCTACTAACATGATCCAACATAAATACTAAGGAAGGAACGAAGAAGAAAGGAGAGGAGGAACCTACTGTCGAAGAAACGCAGTCGCAAAGTCTATTTAAAAAAAAATTGGAAAAAAACAATTTGTTTAAAATTTGACCGCCCCTCGTGATGATCCGCCCCGCGGTCGTGCTGCAGAACGTCGTCTTCTTCCCTTCGATCGTGGATCCTTGGCTCCAAAGTCCTTCTTCTCTTGCTGGATCTTCTCCAAACATGCAAAGAGTTGAGTGAAAACCTCTCAAGCTTCATCCATAGCCATGGATGAAGGAGGAAGAAGAAGAAGGGAAAAACAGCAAGGAAGAGAGGGGAGGGAGAGGAAGGAGCTTACCAACAACCTGGAATCCCTTTGCTGCAGTCCATACACAAGATCCTCAACAAGATGGAAGAAGAGAGAGAGAGAGCAAAAATGGAGCCATGGGAGAAGAGGAAAGAAACTAACGTGAATGAGCAGAGGAGAGAGAGAGAGGGGACAAGGCTGCCAAAAGGGAGAGGGGACAACATTGTTGTTTGCTCGGAACGAGGGTCGGAAATGACCCCTTGTCACTTTTAACCCGGAACGAAGGGTCGGAACGCGGAAAAAGAGGAAAAACGACGAGTCGGCTCGGGATTTTCTTAGGAATAAATCCCGGCTCTCGGCATCTCGGGATTACGGGATAACTACAAGGTGCTCTAAGTCCGGAATAAAATTAATAAAATTCCGGACGTTACAACTAACCCCCCTAAAAACAAGTTTCGTCCCGAAACTTGCTAAACCCAACACTCTCCAACCAACCCGTCTCGTAACCCCGTGGAACTCATAAAACGTACACTATCGGCTCTAATCCAAGTCTACAGATCGCATCACATCAAGACCTCGCAAGGTACAAATATCTCAAACCAAATCACATAATCACACAGAACAAACAAGGAAGATCTCGGGCTAACCCGCCGGTCTTATCAATGTCGCTAAATCTGCGTAAAACTCAGGATAGTTCCTCCGGATACTATCCTCCGTCTCCTATGTAGCCTCGTCGGCTCCTCGTCTCGACCACTGCACTCTCAGTATCGGTATCTCCTCGTACTCCGCTCTAAAACTGCTATAGGATGCTCTACAAAAATGGTCCGGCTCGACCATTAGGTCCTCGTGACTGATGATGTGTCTCGGGTCGTGTATGTACTCTCTCAGCTGAGAGACATGAAATACCGGATGTATACCCTCTAACCGAGGTGGCAATGCTAACCGGTATGCCACCTCACCGAATCTCTCCAAGATCTCGAATGGACCGACATATCGGGCTTAACTTCCCTTAATGCCGAATCGCCTGACGCCCCGCGTCGGTGATACCCTGAACCACACCTGAGCTCCTACCCTGAACTCGAGAGGTCTACACCTCCTATCCACATACGACCTCTGACGGCTCTGCGCGGTCAACATCCTCTCTCGGATCAAAGCAACTCTAGCCACGTCGTCCCGTACCTGATCTGGAGCTACAACGCTCAAACTCCCCGCTCGTCCCAACATAAGGGAGTACGCATCTCCGTCCATACAATGCCTCATACGGTGCCATCCCGATTGACGCGTGCCAGCACCTCGAGGTAAAACGCCCGTCCCTGTCCGAGATGATGGTCCTCAGTATTCCATGTAATCTCACAATCTAACAGTTGTGGATATGTCCTCCCACTTCCACTGTGGCGTGGGCGGTGGGTGAAGTTCTCCTCCGTCTCTGGTGCTCGATCTTGACCTGCTGGCAGGTCGCGCATTGGGCCACATATCTAGCTACATCGGGCTTGAGCCCGCCCACCAATAAATCTCCTAATATCCTGGTACATCTTACTCGTGCCTGGGTGCACGAGTAAGGTGCGGAATGTGCCCCATGCAAAATCCGCTCTCTCAACTCCTGGTCTGACGGTACACAAGTACGTCCCTGGCGTCTCAATCGCCCGTCTGCTCCCATGACAAACTGCGGCCTCTCCTCGGGACATCCTGTCCCGGATCCTCATCAAAATGGGACATCTCTCCTGCTTCTGCAGGATCTCTCCGGACAGGTCAGGTAGTACCTCCAACTCGGACAAACAAACTGTCCGTACCCGGGAACCGGATATCCAACTCCAAACCCACCAAATCCCTCTGCAGCTGAGGCTGAACCGTAAGCCGAGCTATCACCTCCTCCCGAGGTGTCCTCCTACTCAAGCATCGGCGACTACGTTCGCCTTCCCGGATGGTATAAAATCTCCAAGTCAAGTCTTAATGAGCTCCAGCTACCTCCTTTGGCGGTTATTCAACTCCGTTGAGTGAATAGATACTTCAGACTCTTATGGTCTGTGAAGATTGGCACGTATCTCGATAAGTAATGTCGCCAGAATTGGCAGGGCATGAATCACTGCGCGCTAGCTCAAGATCCTGGGTAGGGTAATTCTCCTCGTACGGCTCCAGCTGCCGAGAAGCGTACGCAATAACCCTACCTCTTTGCATCAAAACGCACTCCAATCCTAACTTGGAGGCGTCACTATACACTACAAAAACCTCCATGCCTTCAGGCTGGGCTAAAATAGGAGTGGAGGTCAACCTTCTCTTCAGCTCCTCGAAACTGTGCTGACAAGGCTCGGACCAAACGAACCTGGTAGACTTCCTCAGCAAGGAAGTGAGCGGTCGTGCAATCACGGAGAAACCCTCAACAAAATGGAGGTAGTATCCCGCTAAGCCTAAGAAACTGCGCACTTCCTTGACCGTCCTAGGAGGCGGTCATGAGGAAACAAACTCTATCTTCGCCGGGTCAACCATGACACCCTCGGCGGAAACTATATGACCCTGAAGTGCCACCTCGGACATCTAAAACTCGCACTTAGAGAGCTTAGCGTAAAGCTCTCTATCTTGGAGGACTCAAAGCACCGTCCTCAGGTGTTCCTCATGCTCCTCTCTACTCCGGGAGTAGACTAAGATGTCGTCTATAAACACTACCACGAACTGGTCCAAGAAGTCGATGAAGATGTCGTTCATCAACTTCGTGAAGACGGCGGTTGCATTCGCGAGCCCAAGTGGCATCATGACAACTCATAACGGCCATATCTCGTCCTAAATACCGTCTTCGGTACGTCCTCCTTTCTCGATTGATACACTTGAAACGCCAGATGAACACCCTCTACTCTCGGCGGCCATGCCAGCTGGTAAACCACTTTCCCAACTTGCGCTAAGATCTCAAAAAGGTCCTATGTATCGGGAACTCAACTTCTTTCTCGGGTCTTCCTCACATTTCCATTATGTTTCTTCTTTGCTTGTCTCTAACAAAGAAGATCGAACTTCCAATTACACCGTTGGCTTTGGTTCTTGTCAAACCAAACTTCGATGTTACTTTTCCTCAATTCTTGTTGCAAGTTTTAAGTAATGAAGGAAGTACTTTGCTTCACACTACTTCTACTAACGAGACATGTATGCTATAACTTTTGCATCGTCTCTCCATACTCAATCAAGACCATTCTTGAAGAATCACTTGTACACTTCAAACCGATCCCACTTCGAGGCAATTTCCGAAACAGTTGCACCAATGAATCTCCTCTTAACTCGCACACATTCATTGTCCATTTTCGTCCCACTCGATACTTCATCGTCATCCGGAGTAGATTAGCCATAGGTGGTGTTACTTGGAGAATCTCTCCACAAATCCGGTAATGATCAGTCCATCAAAGAAAACTTGTAACTTCTTTCACATCCTTCGGGGGTTGTCATCCCGAGACAACTGGTCATACAACTTCTCCCTTCTTCGAGAGTAGACCAGAATGTCCTATTCGGGCATTAGTAAGCCCATTTGGAATCACTACAACTCGTAGTGACCATGGTTTGTCCGGAATGCAAAAGTTGGACTATCCCAGTCTCGACTTCTCAATTGGTGACAATCAAACCTTAACTTGATCTTAGAAGAGACCACCAACCCTTGCAACCGGTCGAGTAGATCCTCTATACGTGGTAAGGGGGTACTTGTTCTTCATTGTAATCTTGTTCGGTTCATTGTAGTCGATGTACAAATGGAGATAACCGCTTCTCTTTTCGCAAACCTGTGTTCTCCACAATCACTTCAAATATATTTTTACTCTCTTGTTACCGTTCCTTTATGATCCCACAACCCGGTTACTCTCCCCTACACTCATCCATAGACCACCCGCACATGCGCGTTCTCGGTTGTCACCAATTAGCTGATAACTGACCTTCTCCCATGTCAATGACTTACCATTCTTCTATGCTTCCATGTTACCATTCTCATGAAGGCTACCCTCTCGGGGTAATCTACCTTAAACTCCGTTAGTTCATTCTTCATTCCACGCTTCCTTTTCTTTTTGCGAGATAATTATACCCTTCTCGGCGTTGTTGAGTCACATGACTCGCCTTCATAGGCTTAACCGCGCTTCCTGGTATCTTGTACGTGCGTCTTCTCAAAATTTCTAATGTTAGTTAGCATCCACGCGTTACTCCCATCTTCTTAGGATCATCATTTATACCCACTTCCTCCTTTTTGGCGTTTCTTCTCCTTATCGTCATAGCGGAAACCGGTAAACTCCGCGTGAATCCCCACCTTGCCATTCTTCCCATAACTCTCGTAATGTTTACTCTTCACTTAATGGTACCTCGTAAGCTTAACTTACGGTATCTTACATCTTTCACAGTTGGTTCGATCACGTTTCTCATCTTGACTCCAAAGCTTAGGAGCGTCTAAGGAAAGCTTCACTTCTCGTGATGGAACACCGCCTTTAACCTTGTTAGAATGCACCCATCTTTTCCTCGATTCGCATCTTTCGTTGTCCACGCGTCTTCTCGAAGAACTTAATTTTGTTTTCTCCATTGCTCTTGTCGTACGTAGTCCTCAAACACGGTAGCTCCAACGGACGCTCCCTTGGTCCTGGCAAATGGAGAACTCTGCGCCCGGACCTCCCAACGGTCCTATCCCTAGCCTCGGGAACGATGCTCTCGGAGACCTCTACGGGAACCTTATCTACTGGTGGATCCACAACTGGCGGGTCCGCAATGGGGATACGTCCCCGATCTCTCGCGCCTGGAGGTCTTCCTACTCGTTCCTGCCCTCTCGGAACGGTAGGGGAAAGAGGGGGTCTACCCCTGAACGGTCCTACGTAAGCGGTAGCTCTCGTACGTGCCATCTAATAGCGTATGACGTTTACATAAATACATAGGTGCTATTATGATCTCGTATGATAATACTTCTAAAAATATAAAGGCACATAGTCATCAAACACTTCCACCACATACAAGTCCAAAACATCCTAAGGCCACGTACGTAGCTAGGTACATACAAATCCACAAACATCCTAAGGTCATATATATATATAACTATGTATACCTATTTCTAACCCGGAGATCTATGCCGCCGAGGTTTGCGGAAGGAGTGGTGGTACCGTACATTCTAACCCAAACCCGACTCATGCACATGATTTTGAAAACGAAAAGTCAGAACCCGTGTGGGTTCTGTTTTATACCTCATCCGGCTTTTAACAGATTGCGAGTGCCATTGTTGTCAACCTAGGGCTCTGATACCACTTTTGTAACACCCCAAATCAGCGGGACTCGGGATGCTACGGGCGAGACCTCACAATGGGTCCCGAACCTTAGCGTGACAACAATTTCACCGGACCTTCCAACAAGGCACAAATAAAGGCAAAACTCGAAAAAGTTTATAATGTATGCGAGACACTGAAAGGTAAGAATACAACGTGGAAACTCAGCCGAGTCCTCAAAACAACATAACCTGATACGAAGTCTAAACGTACGACAACATCCATGAACAACAATATGAAACATGACTAAAAAACATCCCCGTCCTATAATGTACGGAGACCCCGGTTGTCCACTCCTCCACCTCACTCGGAGGCTTCCCTAACCTGCAAGTCATCTACAACACGGTTTAAAACCGTTAGCTCATATTCGAAGCATTAGAAAAGCGGTGAAGGCACAAACACATACATAACACAGAACATGAATCACACAAGTCCGGTTTATTATCTTTTTATTATTAAGTCGTATCCCGTTCTAATTCAACTTCGGTTGTGACACGAGACCACCGTGGTCTCGCCTCGGTCCCTTACCGGCAAGGAATGGTACGGATGCACCCGTCCCTCTAACCCGCCGGACTCGTCGCCGAGAACCTCCTAGACTTCCCGCAGGGCTAGGCAGCTGATGTCACCGCCAGTTATCATACACTTGGGCCAACATATATAAGGTCGGTGATCCTAATTACCGGTTTCATTGTCATAAAAAAAGCATAAACACACACCACCAAACACACATCAATGCTAATACATAGAATACGAGCTAAGTAAGTCCAGAGACTTACCTCGTCACCACACTCAAGTCACCACACTCTTGCTTCCTTAAGTCGGAAGCCCACAAACTGCTCACAAGAGATATGCATATCAATACATACTCACGCTCAAGAAGTCTTAGACTTCACTCTAGTGATCTATGCAAGATCAACCCTCAAGCTAGGAATGCATCCTAGGTTCCAAGTACTCATCACACTCTCCACACATGAAACAGCCCACAACAGTCCATAATTCCACAAGAGTAATCCTCAACCAAAGAGGCACAAGCTAGCCTAGAAGGTCCATCATGCTCACATGCTCATATCCATCACTTACATCGAGCCTTAAGGGCTCCTAGGTTCACAACCACTAAGTGGCATTCCAAGCTACTCTAGATCCATCCTAGGCATGCTACTAACATGATCCAACATAAATACTAAGGAAGGAACGAAGAGGAAAGGAAAGGAGGAACCTACTGTCGAAGAAACGCAGTCGCAGAGTCAAGCTGGCGCCCTGGCGGAGCAGGAGCCGCCCCTGTGGAACCATAGGCCGCCCCAGCGGAGCTTCCGGCCGCACCCGCAGCGGAAGGGAGCCGCCCCACGGCCGTCGTGTCCTGGAGCCCCGGAACCGCCCCCGCGGCTGTGCCGAGCCGCGCTCGCGGCTGTGTTAGGCCGTGAGCCTGCCGCCGCCCCGCGGCCATGCCGAGCCGCACCCGCGGCGGTGCTGTGCCGCTCCCGCTGTGAGAGCCCTTTTCTTTCGGACCGAGATCGGACCATAGCCGAGTTTTGCTTTGGGCCGAGATTGGCTTTTCCGCACCCGCGGGCATGTTGGCCGCCCCTGGGGGTCCCGCTCCCGCGGCCCTGTGATCCGCCCCTGCGGTTTACGGCGGTTGCAGCCGGTTTTGTTGACTTCCTTGACCGTGCTTTAACTTCCTCTTCTTTTCTTTTCTTACCTTGCTGAGCAAGGGTTTCATTTTACTCTTATCCCACTCCAGTCCTTCCTACGTCTTCCTTGCTTCTTCATCTCTTCCTTTGGATCTTGCTTGAGAGTTTGGAGTTTGATAAGGTTTTGGGTGTGGTTTTGTGTTGTTGAAGGTTGAGTGCATGTTTGATGAGCTGCAGAGGCCAGCTAAGAGTTAGTTGTGTTCTTCCTTGGTTGAGTGCAGCTGTGGANGAAGAGAGTAGATGTGAATTGATCACGGGAAGAGCTAAAGAGAAGCCGCGAAGTGTCATTCTACACTGTCGCCGCCCCCGCGGCCACCGTGCCACAGCACCTGCGTCGTGCCAGCGGCGTACCTGCACTTGCCTGCGTTCCGTATCACCGCCCCTGCGGATTCTACCTTCCGCGCCCGCGGGTGATCTTTTCCGCCCCTGCGTCCTTAGTTTACGCAGATGCGTCTTGTTCCGGGGCTTCCTATAGTTAGGTAGTTCCTTTCCTTTCTTGTACGAGGGAACTAGTATCATGCTAGGTATCGGTTTATGACGAGTATGATATAGATATGCCGGTTACGGCCTTGAGGTTACGAGTTGGATTTGATCCCTTATGGATCTCTTGGGTCTAGGTGTGACCCTTTGTGTGTGATACGATTGTGATATATATATATGTGTGCCTTGTATAGGCTGTGTTGTCCTCCAATTGGAGTGGACGTTTCTGGGATTTGTTCGAAGCGAGATACTTCTGAGATTGAGGTAAGTCCATAGGACTTACTTAGCTGATATCCTTATATTGGATGTATGCTTGAGTGGTGTGTGTCATATGTTTTATAGCATGTGTTAATATGGTCACCGACCTATGTTATATTGACCACCCATTGTAGTGGCTGTGACAACTTACCTTTCATCCCGTAGTGGAGTCTGGGAAGTTCTCTGTAAGCTAGTTAGTTCTGGTATACGGGAAGGGCACCTACCACTCCATATGGTATACGGGAAAGTGCGCTGATACCACTCCAACTAGCTATTGCACACAGAGGCGAGGGTTATATACATTCCTCGTGTCACGTATATTCATATATACATCTATTATACGATTGAATGTTGGACTTATTAAAGATAATAAACTGGGTAAATGTGTGATATCATGATGATGTGTAATATTATTGACGTGTGATTGTGATTTAGCATCTTCTTATATATGTGTATAGTTAGCTAACGGTTTTATACCGTGTTGTAGATTCTTTGCAGGTTAGGAGAACTGCAGAGTGATCCGGAGGGGTGATCTGCTGAGGGTTCCGTACACAGGGCGTACTCGTGGGATTTGGGTTATTTATATTGTACGGAGTTATGTTTTAACTTTTGTACTCAACAGTACTTTGTATGACCTTTTGATCGATATATATACATCAGTTTTATGTTTTGTTTTAATCTATCAGTGCCTTGTTGTAAGATTCAGTGAAGTTGTTGTCAGGCTAGAGCCAGGATCCATTGTGAGATCCTAGCCCAGTAGCACTCCGAGTCCTACGGATTTGGGGTGTTACAAAGTTGGTATCAGAGCCAGGTTGACAACAATGACACTAGTAATCTGCAATAAAGTTCGAATAGATAAATAAACAGAAACCGAAAGGGGTCTGACTTTTCAAAAGGTTTTAGTTTTGAAATGAGTACAAATGTTTTGGGTTATCGTGTACGTGAACCATCGCCACTTTGAAGATCTCGACAGTATAGATATATATAGATATTCTGTTGTGATTGATCTGTGATATATCTATACATATGGCATATATATAGCCTTCTAAGATAGGTTTACGTCTTCTGCAGATGGTTCAGACTAGAGCCTTACCTGCAGCAAGACGAGGTAGAGGTAGACCCCCTCTAGGTAGAGGACGGGGTAGGACTCCTGCTGACGGTTCACATGCCGGAGAGTTACATGAGGAGGTTGTTGAGAGCGCCGTTCCTGAGACTGGGAACGGGGCAGCTGAGAGACAAGGGGCACAGAGAGCCCAGTCTGGTGATTCTGATCGCGTCTCTATGGGCAGGTCAGAGTTTCATGCTTATATTAGACGAGTAGAGGAGACTGCCAGAGCCGGTAGGCGTGCCCCAGACTTATAGGCACAGGAGGGACCATCTGAGAGGTCCCACACTGTTACTCAGGTACCTGCTGCTGAGATTACCAGAGCACCAGAGGAGCATAGAGAGCCTAGACCAGATACCTGGTTGAAGGCATTCCATCAGATGGGTGTACCCCCTTTCACTGGGAAAGTGGGATTGGAGGTTGAGCTCTGGATCGGGCATGTAGACTCAGCTCTAGAGTTTATTCGATGTCCAGCTGACAGACAGATTGAGCTGGTTTAGACCTTATTTTAGGACTTGGCACAACACTGGTGGAGATCAGTACGGGGTCAGGTTACCAGTTATGATAAGATGAAGACGATGATTAGAGAGCCTTTCTGCCCTGCCTCTCTAAGGAGGGAGAAACTGCGAGATTTTGTGGAGCCTGTGTTCGAGGATGTACTAGTCTCTGAGGCCATCAGGAGGTTTCAGAAGGAGCTGCCATTACTGGGACCAACTACACCTGCTGCAGACCAGCAAGTTTATCTCTTTTCCCGACGACTGAGGGATACACCCTGGACCTATATGGCGGGATTTCATTGTGAGACTCTCACAGATTATCAGGACAGAGCTTCCGATTATGAGAGGGAGCGAGCTGCACAGAGGAGAGCTTCTCAGACCGGAGGGTCTGAGAAGAGGCAGCGTACAGGGCAGACCAGTGGTACAAGAGGTTCTGCTAGTGGTTGACGTGGTCAGAGACGCCATAGTCAGCCTTCATCTGCGCCGGTTGCAGAGAAGGGACGTCAGTGCTTTAACTGTGGAGATCCAGGGCATATGAGGCCAGAGTGTACGAGGCCATTGGTGACTTGCTACACCTGTGGTAGGCAAGGTCACCGAGTTGTTTACTGCCGCAAGGGAGGAGCGTCATCTCAGCAGGGTTCTTCTCCTGCTAGTGCAGCGGGAGGTGGACAGAGGCCACCTCAGCAGCAACAGAGAGTCCCAAATCGCCCTACGACTCAGGGATCTACTCTTGGGCCGAGTAGAGGCAGAGGTCGTGGTGGGGGCACCACTGATACCAGAGGCCCACAGGGTCGTGTTTTTGAGTTGAGGAGTGCTGAGGAGCCAGCTGCACCTACTGCTACAGGTACCATTCTGATTCATGGTTTACATGTTAGAGTTTTATTTGATATTGGTGCAACGCACTCTTTTATTTCCGATGCCTGTGTAGAGCGTCTTGAGTTAGATACAGTTGAGGGGATGCCCTTTATTATAGGGTTACCCGATGGTGGTAGGGTCAGAGTTACCCGTGAGATTCACGGTTGTCCCATTTCTGTAGGGACCCGTGTGTTATTAGTTGACTTCCTTGTCATGCCATTAGAGCATGAAGAAGTCATTTTAGGTATGGACTGGATGGATAGACACTCTGCAGTCCTAGATGTAGGTAGGAGGACTGTTACCCTCTCTACCGAGTTAGGCCACATAGAGGTTTTCCGAGGTTGGGACCTTGGAAAGACATGTACAGTTATCAGCACCATACGGGTAGCTAGATTGATTGCACAGGGTTGCGAGGCCTTCTGGTGTTATGCCATGAAGGAGGGGAAGAGTCCAGTTGTAGAGGACATTCCAGTTGTTTGTGAGTTCACTGATGTTTTTGCTGAGCCTCCAGTTTGCCGCCTCAGAGGAGTGTGGATTTCAGTATCGAGTTGGAGCCTGGTACGAGACTCATCTCGAAGGCCCCATACCGGATGGCGCCTGTCGAGATGCTGGAGCTGAAGAAGCAACTCGAGGAGTTGGCTGAGAAAGGCCTCATTCGCCCTAGCGTGTCCCCATGGGGAGCACCTGTCCTCTTCGTACGGAAGAAGGACGGATCACTGAGGTTATGCATAGATTACAGGGAGCTGAACAAGGTGACCATCAAGAACAAGTATCCACTGCCGCGCATTGATGATTTGTTAGATCAGTTACAGGGAGTGATCTTGTTCTCCAGGATTGACTTGCGTTCCGGATATCACCAGCTGAGGGTGAGGGACCAGGATGTGCGCAGGACAGCATTCTGGACCAGATATGGTTACTACTAGTTTGTAGTGATGCCATTTGGGCTTACGAATGCCCCAGCCGTCTTTATGGAGTTGATGAACAGTATCTTCATCGACTTCCCGGATCAGTTTGTAGTGGTTTTCATTGATGACATTCTGGTATACTCTCGCAGTGGAGAGGAGCATGCAGGACATCTGAGGATTGTATTGCAGGTTTTGCGGGATAGAGAACTTTATGCTAAGTTCTCTAAGTGTGAGTTCTGGATGCCAGAGGTAGCATTCATGGGTCATGTGGTTTCAGCTGAGGGGATTAAGGTGGATCCAGCGAAGATTGAGGCCGTAGCAGCATGGACGACACCGACGAACGTCAAGGAAGTACGTAGTTTCCTTGGCCTAGCCGGTTATTACAGACGCTTCGTGGAGGGTTTTTCTTTGATTGCCCGTCCACTGACGAGTTTGTTGAGGAAGACTACCAGATTTGTGTGGTCTGATCAGTGCAGGCAGAATTTTGAGGAGTTGAAGAGGCGTTTGACTTCTGCTCCTATTTTGGCATAGCCAGAAGGTACTGAGGATTTTGTGGTTTACAGTGATGCATCCAAGCTAGGCTTGGGATGTGTTTTGATGCAGCGAGGAGAGTTATTGCTTATGCGTCTTGACAGCTGAAGACGTATGAGGAGAACTACCCGACTCATGATCTGGAGTTGGCAGCGGTAGTTCATGCATTGAAGATCTGGAGCCATTACCTGTATGGTGCTACATGTCAGATCTTCATAGACCATAAGAGTCTGAAGTATATTTTCACGCAGCGGGAATTGAATAACCGCCAGCGTAGGTGGCTCGAGCTGATCAAGGATTTTGATCTAGAGATCCTGTACCATCCGGGGAAGGCGAACGTTGTCGCCGACGCCTTGAGCATGAAGACGCCTCGAGAGCAGGCGATTGCGAGGCTGACAGTTCAACATCAATTGCAGAGAGATCTGATCTGGTTAGAGTTGGACATCCAGTTTCCTGATGAGGATGCCCAGCTACGTACTTTAGAGGTTCTTCCTGATCTGTTGGATGAGATCCGACAGAAACAGGAGACCTGCCCGGCTTTGCAGAGGATCAGAGATAGGATGTCTCGGGATGAGGCACCACAGTTCTTGTTTGGAGCAGATAGAGTTCTGAGGCGCCGCGGTCGCGTCTGTGTACCTGCTGATACAGATTTGCGTCAAAGGATTTTACAGGAGGCTCACTGTACACCTTACTCTGTATATCCAGGTACGAGTATGATGTATCAGGATTTGAGACGTTCATACTGGTGGGGAGGGTTGAAGCCCGATGTAGCCAGATTTGTGGCACAATGTGCGATCTCCCAACAGGTCAAGATTGAGCATTTCAGACCTGGAGGTGAGCTCCATCCAGTTCCTGTTCCACAGAGGAAGTGAGACTGAGCTTGAGTTTTGATGCCATCTGGGTCATAGTAGACAGATTGACGAAGATGACACGTTTCATTCCTATCAGGGAGACGCGGCCGGTGAGCAGATTAGCTGAGGAGTACACTAAGAAGATAGTGAGACTCCATGGTGTACCGATGACGATCGTCTCAGACAGAGATGAGCGATTTACCTCGAGATTCTGGCAGCAGATTCAGACTGCCCTGGGGACGAGTTTACACTTCACGACTGCGTTCCATCCTCAAACAGATGGTCAGTCAGAGAGGACCATTCAGACCCTAGAGGATATGCTGCGAGCTTGTGTGTTGGATTGGGGACAGGTGTGGACGGATCATCTCCCACTTGTTGAGTTCTCCTACAACAACAGTTGGCATGCATCTATCGGGATGACCCCATATGAGGCACTGTATTGACAGAGATGTCGTACCCCGTTATGATGGGATGAGCAGAGCAATGTCAGTGGTTCAGCACCTGATCAGATTCAGGATGATATGGCTCGGGTAGCATTGATTAGAGAGCGTATGCTGACTGCACAGAGCCGTCAGAAGTCTTATGCTGACAGGAGGCGTAGACCTCTAGAGTTCAGGGTTGGAGCCCATGTGTGGCTGAGAGTGTCCCCGACACGAGGTGTTAGCGTTTTGGCATTAAGGGGAAGTTGAGTCCCCGATATGTCGGACTGTTCGAGATTCTGGATCGGGTTGGGAGCGCAGCTTATAGGTTAGCCTTGCCTCCGAGATTAGAGGGTGTTCGGGTTATTTCATGTGTCTCAGCTGAGGGAGTACATACCAGATCCGAGGCACATTGTGAGTTATGAGGATTTGGTGGTTGAGCCGGACCACACGTTTGTAGAGCATCCTATTGCAGTCCTAGAGCCAGGTATGAGACGCCTGCGTTCGAAGGACATTCCTATGTTGAGGATACAGTGGTCGAGACGAGGATCCGAGGAGGCTACATGGGAGACTGAGGATAGTATCCAGGGGAACTATCTAGAGTTCTATGCCGAGATAGGTGCACCAGTAGGATCACCGAGTAGATCTTAGTACTAGCTTGGTGAGTCTTATCTGCTTATATGCTATGATGTGTTTATTTCATGCTAGCTTTGTGGTGATTATGATCTTATTAGATCTTGTTATGCTAGTATGATTTCTTGTTTATAGCTGGAGATGGCTCTTTCCACCATGCTATTGTGATACGTTTAGGATTTAGCTGGAGATGGTTCTTTCCTCCATGCTATTTTGATGGATATAGTAGTGCTGGAGATGTTCTTCCTCCATGCTTTTTTGTTATGATTATGATACAGCTAGAGATGTGCTTCCTCTATGCCTTGTGATATGTTTATGATTTGGCTAGAGATGGTTTTCCTCTAGGCCCTAGATATTATAGTTTACTGCTGGAGTTGATGATTTCCTCCATGCTTACGTTTGAGGTTATAGAGAGTCTTACCTCGGCTTTTGAGTCCAAGTGTTTCAGGATCTTGCAAGTTTCGGGACGAAACTTGTTTTTAGGGGGTGAGATGTGAGAGCCCTTTTCTATCGGACCGAGATCGGACCATAGCCGAGTTTTGCTTTGGGCCGAGATTGGCTTTTCCGCACCCGCGGGCATGTTGACCGCCCCTGCGGGTTCCCGCTCCCGCGGCCTTGTGATCTGCCCCTGCGGTTTACGGCGGTTGCATCCGGTTTTGTTGACTTCCTTAACCGTGTTTTACCTTCCTCTTCTTTTCTTTTCTTACCTTGCTGAGCAAGGGTTTCATTTTACTCTTATCCCACTCCAGTCCTTCCTACGTCTTCCTTGCTTCTTCATCTCTTCCTTTGGATCTTGCTTGAGAGTTTGGAGTTTGATAAGGTTTTGGGAGTGGTTTTGTGTTGCTGAAGGTTGAGTGCATGTTTGATGAGCTGCAGAGGCCAGCTAAGAGTTAGTTATGTTCTTCCTTGGTTGACTACAACTGTGGAAAAGAGAGTAGACGTGAATTGATCACGGGAAGAGCTAAAGAGAAGCCGCGAAGTGTCATTCTACATTGTCGCCGCCCTTGCGGCCAAGAGTCACCGCCCCGCGGCCACCGTGCCACAACGCCTGCGTCGTGCCAACGGCGTACCTGCGCTTACCTGCGTTCCGTGTCACCGCCCCTGCGGATTCTACCTGCCGTGCCCGCGGGTGATCTTTTCCGCCCCTGCGTCCTTAGTTCACGCAGGTGCGTCTTGTTCCGGCGCTACCTATAGTTAGGTAGTTCCTTTACTTTCTAGTATGAGGGAACTAGTATCATGCTAGGTATCTGTTTATGACGAGTATGATATAGATATGCCGGTTACGCCTTGAGGTTACGAGTTGGATTTGATCCCTTATGGATCCCTTGGGTCTAGGTGTGACCCTTTGTGTGTGATAGGATTGTGATATATATATGTGTGTCTTGTATAGGCTGTGTTGTCCTCCAGTTGGAGTGGACGTTTCTGGGATTTGTTCGTAGCCAGATACTTCTGAGATTGAAGTAAGTTCATAGGACTTACTTAGCTGCTATCCTTATATTGGATGTATGCTTGAGTGGTGTGTGTCATATGTTTTATAGCATGTGTTATTATGGTCACCGACCTATGTTATATTGACCGCCCATTGTAGTGGCTGTGACAACTTACCTTTCATCCCGTAGTGGAGTCTGGGAAGTTCTTTGTAAGCTAGTTAGTTCTGGTATACGGGAAGGACACCTACCACTCCATATGGTATACGGGAAAGTGCGTTGATACCACTCCAGCTAGCTATTGCACGCAGAGGCGAGGGTTATATTCATTCCTCGTGTCACGTATATTCATATACATTTATTATACGATTGAATGTTGGACTTATTAAAGATAATAAACCGGGTAAATGTGTGATATCATGATGATGTGTAATATTATTGACGTGTGATTGTGCTTTAGCATCTTCTTATATATGTGTATAGTTAGCTAACGGTTTTATACCGTGTTGTAGATCCTTTGCAGGTTAGGAGAACTGCAGAGTGATCCAAAGGGGTGATCTGCTGAGGGTTCCGCACACAGGGCGTACTCGTGGGATTTGGGTTATTTATATTGTACGGAGTTATGTTTTAACTTTTGTACTCAACAGTACTTTGTATGACCTTTTGATCGATATATATACATCAGTTTTATGTTTTGTTTTAATGTATCAGTGCCTTGTTGTAAGATTCAGTGAAGTTGTTGTCAGGCTAGGGCCAGGATCCATTGTGAGATCCTAGCCCAGTAGCACTCCGAGTCCTACAGATTTGGGGTGTTACACCCGCGGCCGTGCTGAGTCGCCCCTGCGGCCGGCCGCGCCCGCGGTCGTGCTGCAGAACGTCGTCTTCTTCGCCTTCGATCGTGGATCCTTGGCTCCAAAGTCCTTCTTCTCTTGCTGGATCTTCTCCAAACACCCATCACTGGTCTTAGGCACCTCTCCTTGACCTAATCGAGCTAAGAACCTAGACATGCAAAGAGTTGAGTGAAAACCTCTCCAAGCTTCATCCATGGCCATGGATAAAGGAGGAAGGAAGAAGAAGGGAAAGAACAGCAAGGAAGAGAGGGGGAGGGAGAGGAAGGAGCTTACAAATAACCTGGAATCCCTTTGCTGCAGTCCATACACAAAGATCCTCAACAAGATGGAAGAAGAGAAGAGAAGAGAGCAAAAATGGAGCCATGGGAGAAAGAGGGAAAGAAACTAACGTGAATGAGCAAGAGAGGAGAGAAAGAGAGGGGACAACAGTTGTCTTGTCAACTTGCTCGGAACGAGGGGTCGGAAATGACCCCTTGTCACTTTTAACCCGGAACGAAGGGTCGGAACGCGGAAAAAGAGGAAAAACGATGAGTCGGCTCAGGATTTTCTTAGGAATAAATCCCGGCTCTCGACATCTCGGGATTACAGGATAACTACAAGGTGCTTAAGTCCGGAATAAAATTAATAAAATTCCGGACGTTACAAGTGAGGTGGAGGAGTGGACTGCCGGGGTCTCCGTACATTATAGGACGGGGACGTTTTTGGGGTCATGTCTTTGTGTTGGATGAGTGAGAAAGCCCCTATTAAGAGAAATAAGGAGGATCTGGTGACAAGATCCTAAAGTTGTATGTGTTTTCCAATTTTTTGTATTAGATTATGTTGTCTAGGTGGAGATTGTTATAATTAGATAATAAATCTAGGTATACTGATACAATGGGCCAGGAAAAACATATTTTGGGCTCATGGATTAATGGGTCCGGGGCGACAAGGGGTGCGGGGGGCGGAGCTCCCCGCGGAGGATTCTATCTATTTATTGAATCCTATCTATTTATAAGGAATTCTATCTATTTGTAGGATTCTATCTATTTATAGGACTCTATCTATTTATAGAGGATTCTATCTATTTATGGTTATAAATAGATAGGTTTAGGGTTGTATTCATGATCCACCAAAATATATTGAAAACCCTAGTTACAAGGTTTTATGCAACAAAACCACAAAACGTCTTGTCTTCTTCTCTCTATTAAGTAACTCGTTGAAAGATCACAACAAATATAATATAACCTTTTTTTATAAGGCGACATTGATTGTCGGGGCACCTTCCCTCCCTTATCTCTGGTCTCCACTCCTAAGTCTTATGGATGTTAACGATAGATTGAAATAAGAAAGAGAGCAATATAAAAGCAAATAGTCTTAACAAACTTTCGGTTGAATAAGCGGCCTTTTATTTTGCAGGACCAAACTAGACCATTGATATTTTTATAAAAAATAATAACTTTGACAAATCTATATGTCTATTTCTCTATATCTATCTATATACTAAAACAAAACTTACACGTGGCACAGTCTGATAAATTCACGTCATTAAATTTACACGTGGTAATTTTTTTATAATTCATGTCCCACCATGTTAAAACAAATTATTTTAAATATTTAATATATAAACTTATTTTAAATATTTTGCTAACTAAGTTTTTAATTAGTCCCTCATATTATTAATTGACCTTAAATTATTTATAATTTAAAAATCAAAATAGTTAAGATCTACAATCTAACTTTACAAATCTAAATATTTTGTTACTTATATTTTTTAATTTTTAATTGAACTTTATACTTTCAAAATTTTATAAACTTTATTTTAAATTAATCTTATTTTATTTAGTTATAATTTTTAAATGTTGATTTTTTTTATAACTTATAACCTTATTTTTTTTATTTAAACTTTTAAGGATCTTAATATTTTTTTAGTTTATATTTCTAATTTTTTAATTGAACTTTATTTTTTTTTCTGAAACTTATAAACTTTATTTTTTTTGTCTAAAATAAGTTTTTTTAAAAAATATTAACAAAAATAATTCTTCATTTTTTTAGAATAAATAAAATTTTTAATCATAAATTTTTTTCTTTATTTTATAATAATTTTTTTTCATTTAAAAAATCGATTTTAATTTTTTTTTAAATATTTCAAATACTTTTAAATGATTTTGTATGAAAACTCAAAAATTTCATATCGAAAATATATGAAAAAAATCGAAAATTTTTTTACCAAAATATTAATTTTGATTTGTTTAAAAAAATATCGACTTTTTAAAAATAAATTAAATATTTTTAATAAAAAATTTCTGTCATTTACACAAAATTATTCAAAAAATCAGGAGAAAAAACTCCGGAAAAAAATTAAAGAAAGTTTCAATTTTTTTAATAAAAATTAAAATATATTTACTTAATCTATGACTTTTAACATATTAGTTTAATTTTTTTAAAAAAAAATCATATTACACTCATAATCTTAAATAATTTAATGACATGTAAAAAACAAGTTGACCAATCATTACCGGAATTAGAATTTTTTTTCCCGGAAAAATAAGTTATAATAAAGCAAACCGTGAAAAAAATACAGCCTTACAACAAGTATTACATAACAATTATGACAACTCTCACATAATGAATAATAAAAAATATTTCGACACACAATTATCGTCTAACCCGTGTAGGGCACGGTTATTAAAACTAGTACTATATTATATAAATCTCTTTTTAAGATTGATACTAAATTTGAGATTCGAGTATCTCAAAAGATATTGTCCCGGAATATTCTTTCCCGATTATTATTGCAGGATTTGAATTATTGGTGTAAGAGCCTTAATCTTTGGAGCTTGTTTTGGCCTTAGCCGCCCCCGCGGGTTTAGGGAGCCGCCCCTGCGGCTCGTGCAGTTTTCCGTCCCTGCGGCTCAGGGAACCGCCTTTGCGGTTTCTTACGGCTGCAGCCGGCTTTGTTGACCTTGACTCGTGTTTTACTCTTCCTGCTCCTTATACTATTCCTTTCCTTGCTGAGCAAGGGTTTCTTCTTCACTTCATTCCAAGTCTTCTCACGTCTTTCTTGCCTCCTTCTTGCTCCTTGATCTTGTTCTTGGTTTCCTTGAGTTTGGAAGAGTTTTGGTGTGACTTTGTTGTTGTTGGATGTTATGTGATGTGTTGCTGAGCTTGGGAGCCAGCAGAAAGTGTGGTGTTAATCTTCCTTGCAACCTAGGACCACAAGTGTGGTAAGTCATCTTGCTTCTTCTTTCTTTCTTCTTCCTTGATTTTATTCCTTAGCTTAGGATTAGATATTTTGGTTGTAGATTGATGTTGGAATGTGTATGTATATGTATGTGTTTGAATATGGAATGGAGAGGACGTGATTTGATCACGTGAAGAGTGAAAGAGAAGTCGGGACTCTACGTTCTGCAGAGTCGCCGCCCCCGCGCCTGGAAGTTGTCGCCCCTGCGGGAGCCTTGTCACCGCACCCGCACCCGGAAGTTGCCACCTCTACGCTTGCCCGCGGTTTGCCTTGTTCCGCCCCTACGTCTTTCCGTTCAGCAGGTGCGTCTTGTACAAGGTCTACTTAGTGTAGTATGATCCTTTGCTTTCCTAGTATGAGCAGGTTAGTAGCATGCTAGGTATGTGTATGAGGATAGAATGATGAGGAATGTGATATATCTGTATGCCGGTTATGGCTTTGAGGTTTAGTAGTTTATCGAGGTTCATAAGTTGGATATGATCTTTATGGATCCCTTGGGTCTAGGTGTGACCCTTTTGATCGATAGGAGATGTGATATCTCGTTATGCCTTGTTTTAGGTTGTGTTGTGCTCCAGGTTGGAGTGGATCGTGTTTGAGAGTTGATCGTGGTTCAGACTACTTCTGAGGTTGAGGTAAGTCCATAAGACTTACTTATTTACCATCCTTATATTGGATGTATGCATGAGTGGTGTTTGTTATCTACTTTATAGCATGTGATATGGTTTATTACCGACCTATGATATATTGACCGCCCATTGTAGTGGATGTGACAACTTGTCTTTCATCCCGTAGTGGAGTCTGGGAAGTTCTTTGTAGTATAGTTAGATCTGGTATACGGGAAGGGCACTGACCACTCCTTATAGTATACGGGAAGGTACGCTTATACCACTCCAGCTAGCTATAGTACTCGGAGGTGAGGATTTTATATATATTCCTCGTGTCACATATATTCATATGCAGATATTTATACTATTCCTCGTGTCACATGTATGATTGTGCTTCTGCATCTCTATATATATGTGTATGGTTAGCTAACGGTTTTATACCGTGTTGTAGATCCTTTGCGGGTTAGGAGAGCTGCAGAGTGATCCAGAGTGGGTGATCCGCTGAGGGCTCCGTACACTGGGACGTTATCGGGGATATGGGATCTTTTGTTGTACTATTTATGTTTTATTTGTACTCAGCGGTACTTCTGTATCACCTTTTGATACTTATATATATATATCAGTTTCATGTTTTGTATTTAATCTATTTGTGCCTTGTTGTTGTAACACCCCAAATCCGCGGGACTCGGGGCGCTACGGGCGAGACTTCACAATGGGTCCCGACCCTTAGCTTGACAACAATTTCACCGGACCTTCCAACATGGCACAAATAAAGGTCGAAAACTCAAATACGTTTTAATGCATGCGGAAACGAAAAGTAAGAAACTACAACTTGGAAACTCAGCCGAGTCCTCAAAACAACGTAAATAAATCCGAATTCTAACAAACGATAATATCCATAAAAGACGACATGAAAAGACTCAAAACATCTCCGTCCTATAATGTACGGAGACCCCGACTGTCCACTCCTCCGCCTCACTCGGCGGCATTTCTAACCTGCAAGTCATCTACATAATCGGTTTAAAACCGTTAGCTAATATTTTACGCATTAGAAAAGCAGTGAAGGCACAAACACACCCATAACACCTAATATAAATCACACAAGTCCGTTTCTTTATCTTTATATCATTAAGTCTTATCCCGTTCTAATTCAGCTTCGGTTGTGACACGAGACCCCAATGGTCCCGCCTCGGTTCCCCCTCCGGCAAGGAATGGCACGGATTCCTCCGTCCATCTGACCCGCCGGGCAAGTCGCTGAGAATCCCCTAGACCCCACAAGGCTAGGCAGTATTGTCACCGCCCGTTATCATACACTTGGGTCAAAATTATACATATAAGTCGGTGGTCCTATTTACCGGTTTAATAGTTATAGCAAAACATAAACACGCACCACCAAACACACATCAATGCTAATACGGAAAATACGAGCTAAGTAAGTCCGGAGACTTACCTCGTCTCAAACGCTATTTCACAAAACGCTCACGCTTCCCTTGGGAAGAAGTACTCAACCTGTTCACAACAAGGTATCATAAAAACCCGCTCAACTCGAGAAGTCTAGGACTTCTACACAAATGACCTACGCAGGATCATTTGACTCCCATTCTAGGACCGAATCCTAGAGTCCAACATAATTACCGTCAATCACGACGTAAAAGCCAACTAGGTCTACTCCCGCTCCTCACATTCTCCTAAGGTCTCAAAAAGCCGTTACTTGGCATTTCCACTACGTTATGCTAATTCCAACCTATCATGATACTATCCATTTCGCCCATACGTTAAAATATCGTAAACTTATAGCATAGCGGAACCTAAGATAAACTCGTCTAATTCCCAAGGTTAAAACTCGCTAACATAATTTCCGGGCGTTACATCTAACCCCCCTAAAAACAAGTTTCATCCCGAAACTTGCTAAACCCCAACACTCTCCAATATATCCCCTCGTAACTTCGTACAACTCATAAAAGGTATACCGTCATCTCTAAATCAAGCTTATGTATAGCAACATATCACAACCTTGTAAGGCTCACATAACTCAACCAAACACATATCATAAAAAGCAAACAAGAAAGATCTCGGGACTAACCCGACGGTCCTATCGATGCGGCTAGGTCTGCATAAAACTCGGGATAGTTCCTCCGGATACTATCCTCCATCTCCCATGTAGCCTCGTCGGCTCCTCGCCTCGACCACTGAATCCTAAGCATCGGTATCTCCTTCGACCGAAGGCGTCTCGTACTCCGCTCTAAGACCGCTATCGGGTGCTCTGCGAAAGTGTGGTCCGGCTCGACCACTAGGTCCTCATGACTAATGACGTGTCTCGGGTCATGTATGTACTCTCTCAGCTGAGAGACATGAAAGACTGGGTGTATACCCTCCAACCGCGGTGGCAATGCTAACCGGTATGCCACCTCACCGACTCTTTCCAAGATCTCAAATGGTCCGACATATCGGGGGCTTAACTTCCCCTTAATGCCGAATCGTCTAACGCCCCGTGTCGGTGACACCCTCAACTAGACCTGAGTTCCTACCCTGAACTCGAGGGGTCTACGCCTCCTATCCGCATACGACCTCTGACGGCTCTGCGCAGGCAACATCCTCTCCCGAATCAAAGCGACTCTTGCCATGTCGTCTTGTACCTGATCCGGTGCTACAATGCTAGAGCTCCCGGGCTCATCCCAACACAAAGGAGTACGGCATCTCCGTCCATACAATCCCTCATACGGTGCCATCCCAATCGAAGCGTGCCAGCTGTTATTATACGAAAACTCGACCAACGGGAGATGATCTGGCCATACCTGACCCCAGTCTAGTACACACGCTCGAAGCATATCCTCCAAAGTCTGAATAGTCCGCTCAGACTGGCCGTCGGTCTAGGGATGGTATGCGGTGGTGAAATGAAGACTCGAACCTAGGTCGGCGTGTAATTGCTGCCAGAACCTCCAGGTAAAACGCCCGTCCCGGTCCGAGATGATGGTCCTCGGGACTTCATGTAGCCTCACAATCTGTCGGGTAAACTCCTCGGCTAAACGACTCACCGGCCACGTTTCCCGTATAGGAATAAAACGTGCGGTCTTCGTCAGCCGGTCTACTACCACCCATATCGCGTCAAAGCTCCTACTCGGTCTCAGGCCGGTCACGAAGTCCATATATATGTCCTCCCACTTCCACTGCGGCACGGGCAGTGGGTGAAGCTCCCCTCCGGGTCTATGGTGGTCAATCTTGACCTGCTAGCAGGTCGCGCATCGGGCCACATATCTAGCTACATCGGGCTTGAGCCCGCCCCACCAGTAGGATCTTCTAAGGTCCTGGTACATCTTACTCGCGCCTGGGTGCACTGAGTAAGGTGTGGAATGGGCCTCCTGCAAAATCTGCTCTCTAAGCTCCTGATCTGACGGTACACAAATACGTCCCTGACGTCTCAATAGCCCATCTACCCCCGTGACAAACTGTGGTGCCTCTCCTCGGGACATCCTGTCCCGGATCCTCATCAAAAGGGGACACCCTTCCTGCTTCCGCAGGATCTCGCCGGACAAGTCAGGTAACGCCTCTAACTCGGATAAACGACCGTTTGTACCCGGAAATCGGATATCCAACTCTAAGCCCATCAAATCCCTCTGCAACTGAGGTTGAACCGTAGCCGAGTTATCACCTCCTCCCAAGGTGTCCTCCTACTCAAAGCATCGGCGACTACGTTCGCCTTCCCGGGATGGTACAAAATCTCCAAGTCAAAGTCCTTGATGAGCTCCAACCATCTCCTCTGGCGGTTATTCAACTCCCGTTGAGTGAATATATACTTCAGACTCTTATTGTCTGTGAAGATCTGGCACGTAGCCCCGTACAAGTAGTGTCGCCAGATCTTCAGGGCGTGAATCACTGCCGCTAGCTCGAGATCATGGGTAGGGTAGTTCTCCTCGTACGGCTTCAGCTGCCGAGAAGCGTACGCAATAACCCTACCTCTCTGCATCAAGACGCACCCCAAGCCTAGCTTGGAGGTGTCACTATATACCACAAAGTCCTCTACGCCCTCAGGCTGGGCTAACACAGGAGCGGAGGTCAACCTCCTCTTCAGCTCCTCAAAGCTGCGTTGGCAAGGCTCGGACCAGACGAACCTGGTAGACTTCCTCAGCAAGGAAGTGAGTGGTCGTGCAATCACGGAGAAGCCCTCAACAAAACGGCGGTAGTATCCCGCTAAGCCCAAGAAACTGCGCACCTCCTTGACCGTCCTAGGAGGCGGCCATGAGGAAACATACTCTATCTTCGCCGGGTAGACCATGACACCCTCGGCGGAAACTATATGTCCCAAAAATGCCACCTCGGACATCCAAAACTCACACTTAGAGAGCTTAGCGTAAAGCTCTCTATCCTGGAGGACTCGAAGTACCGTCCTCAGGTGTCCCTCATGCTCCTCTCTACTCCGGGAGTAGACTAAGGTGTCGTCAATAAATACCACCACGAACTGGTCCAAGAAGTCGATGAAGATGTCGTTCATCAACTCCATGAAGACGGCAGGTGCATTCGTGAGCCCGAATGGCATCACGACAAACTCATAGTGGCCGTATCTCGTCCTGAATGCCGTCTTCGGTATGTCCTCATCTCTCACCCTAAGCTGGTGGTATCCCGACCTCAAGTCGATACGTGAAAATACGGAGGCTCCCTGCAACTGGTCTAGTAGATCATCAATGCGCGGTAACGGGTACTTGTTCTTGACGGTGACTTTGTTCAACTCCCGGTAGTCGATACAAAGCCTCAAAGATCCGTCCTTCTTCTTAACGAAGAGGACCGGTGCACCCCAAGGGGAAACGATCGGGCGTATGAAACCCCTATCGGCTAACTCCTCGAGCTGCTTCTTCAGCTCCAGCAACTCGATCGGCGCCATGCGGTATGGAGCCTTGGAGATCGGCCTAGTGCCGGGCTCCAACTCAATATTGAAGTCAACGCTCCTCTGCGGTGGTAGCCCTGGTGGCTCCCCGAATATGTCCTCGAACTCGCATTCCACAGGGATCTCCTCCAGTGATGGTCCCGTCTCCTCCTCCTTCATGACATAACACCAGAAGGCCTCACATCCCTGCCCGATAAGTCTAGCGGCTCGAATGGCGCTAATTATTGTACCGGCTTTCCCGAGGTCCCAACCTCGGAAAATCACCTCCTGCCCCATCTCTGTGGAAATCGTCACGGTCCTCCGGATGATGTCCAAAACGGCATGATGGCGGTCCATCCAATCCATACCCAAGATGACTTCTTCATGCACTAAGTGCATGACAAAGAAGTCGGCTAACCACTATCGGTTCCCCAAACGAATGGGGCAACCGCGTACCTCTCGGGTACCACTAACCCTACCTCCATCGGGTAACCCTATAGTAAAGGTTCTCCCCTCTATCGTAGCTAAGGACAACCTAGCTACACAATCATCGGATATAAACGAGTGCGTAGCACCCGTATCAAATAAAACTCGCACTGAAAATCCGTGAATCTGAATAGTACCTGGGGCTGCCAGCGCTGGAGGATCAACAGCGCTCCTCAACTCAAATACTCTGGCCTGTGTGCCTCGGGCCTCCTGAGTACCTCCACCTCGGCCTCTACCTCGGCCCTGCCCCTGAGCGGATCCCTGAGTGCGGGTCTGACCTTGACCCTGGCTCCTCTGCTGAGAGCCTTGTGCCTGATACTGGGGCGCCCTCTGACTGCCCCCTGCTATACCAGCAGGCGAAGAACCCTGCTGTGACTGGGACTTGCCGTGACGGCAAAAAGCGGCTCGGTGGCCCATCTGGCCACAAGTGAAACAAGCCACAGGTGGCTTCCTACATGTATCCCTCCTGTATCCAAATCCTCCACAACCGTAGCATTGAGGTCCTCCCTCAGATGCCGGTCTCGACTGCTGAGGACCAGAACGTCCCTGACCTGTCGCTCCAGCCCCAGACCCAGCTGGTGCCGTCCTCTGTCTCTTGCCCGGTCTCCCGGACTGTGCTGCTCTCCTAGACCCAAGGCGGTCTCTCTCATAGGCCGAAGCCCGGTCCTGGTACTCCGCCAGTGAGGTACAACGGAATCCCGCCAGGTAAGCGCGGGTGGACTCCCTCAGTCTCCGGGAAAAGAGGTAGACATGTTGGTCCGCTGGGGGTGCGGAAGGTCCTAGCAAGGCTAACTCTGCCCGAAAACGCCTGATCGCCTCAATGACTGGGATGTCCTCAAATCCTGCCTCCAAGTAATCCTGGACTTTGTCACTCCTCAGTGAAGCTGGGCAGAAGGTCTCCCTGACGAGGCTCAACAACTGATCCATCCTGGTCACACCGCCTCTAACTGTCCTCCACCAGTATTGGGCCTGCTCTCGAAACAGTGTCTGAACTATCTCCACCTGCCTCTCCTCTGGGCAGCGGATCGCCTCTAAGGCTGACTCAACGTGCCCAATCCAATGCTCCACCTCTAACCCTACCTTCCCGTCGAAGTAGGGTACATGTTGCTGGTTGAAAGCCTTCAACCATGAATCAGGTCTCGGAGACCTCAGCTCGTCTCTCGGTCTAGCAACCTCCACAACTGGCTCGGGTGCAACCACTGCTGGTGCAACATTCTCTGGTGCAGCCCGAACCTGGGTCACCCTCTCTGTGACCTCAACTGATCTCTCTGGTGCAGGTGCAGGCACTGGTGGTGCGGGAGGTGGTGCGCCAGTCCTAAATGCCTCCTCTACCCGACGTACGTAATCTCCAAATACAGTAGCTGCCACGGACGCTCCCCCGGTCCTGGTAGATGAAGAACCCTGAACTCCGGACCTAACCACGGTCCCATCCTAGCCTCGGGAATGATGCTCTCTGCGACCTCCTCTACTGGGGCCTCTGCTGCTGGTGGACCCACAACTGGTGGGTCCACCACGGGGATGCGTCCCCGACCTCTACCTCTCGTACCTAGAGGTCTTCCTGCACGTCCCCGTCCTCTTGGGGCGGCAGGGGGAAGTGGTGGTCTACCCCTATCGGGTCCTACATATGTTGTCGCTCTCGTACGTGCCATCTGATTTCGTATTGCGTTTATTTAAATATAAATACGTGGTACTATTTATAATCCGATATAATAACTTAAAAGCATAAATATAACATGTTCAGAATACATATCCAAGGCATGCAAGCCCAAACATCCTAAGGTCACATAGTATCTAGATACATACAATTTCCACAATCGCCCTAAGGTCATATATTATATATAAATATATAATAACTATGTACTTAATAATATAAGTACCTAATTCTAATCCAGAGATCTATGTCGCCGAGGTTTGCGGAAGGAGCGGTGGTCCTGTACATTCTAACCCAATCCCGAATCATGCATATGATTTTGAAAACGAAAAGTCAGAACCCGTGTGGGTTCTGTTTTATACCTCATTCAGCCTTTAAAAGGTGGCGAGTGCCATTATTGTCAACCTCCCTCTGATACCACTTTTTGTAACACCCCAAATTCGTGGGACTCGGAACGCTACGGGCGAGACCTCACAATGGGTCCCGACCCTTAGCTTGACAACAATTTCACCGGACCTTCCAACATGGCACAAATAAAGGTCGAAAACTCAAATACGTTTTAATGCATGCGGAAACGAAAAGTAAGAAACTACAACTTGGAAACTCAGCCGAGTCCTCAAAACAACGTAAATAAATCCGAATTCTAACAAACGATAATATCCATAAAAGACGACATGAAAAGAATCAAAACATCCTCGTCCTATAATGTACGGAGACCCAGCTGTCCACTCCTCCGCCTCACTTGGCGGCATTCCTAACCTACAAGTCATCTACACAATCGATTTAAAACCGTTAGCTAATATTCTACGCATTAGAAAAGCAGTGAAGGCACAAACACACCCATAACACCTAATATAAATCACACAAGTCCGTTTCTTTATCTTTATATCATTAAGTCTTATCCCGTTCTAATTCAGCTTCGGTTGTGACACGAGACCCCAATGGTCCCGCCTCGGTTCCCCCTCCGGTAAGAAATGGCACGGATGCCTCCGTCCATCTGACCTGTCGGGCAAGTCGCCGAGAATCTCCTAGACCCCGCAAGGCTAGGCAGTATTGTCACCGCCCGTTATCATACACTTGGGCCAATATTATACATATAAGTCGGTGGTCCTATTTACCGGTTTAATAGTTATAGCAAAACATAAACACGCACCACCAAACACACATCAATGCTAATACGGAAAATACGAGCTAAGTAAGTCCGGAGACTTACCTCGTCTCAAACGCTATCTCACAAAACGCTCACGCTTCCCTTGGGAAGAAGTACTCAACCTGTTCACAACAAGGTATCATAAAAACCCGCTCAACTCGAGAAGTCTAGGACTTCTACACAAATGACCTACGCAGGATCATTTGACTCCCATTCTAGGACCGAATCCTAGAGTCCAACATAATTACCGTCAATCACGACGTAAAAGCCAACTAGGTCTACTCCTGCTCCTCACATTTTCCTAAGGTCTCAAAAAGCCGCTACTTGGCATTTCCACTACGTTATGCTAATTCCAACTTATCATGATACTATCCATTTCTCCCATACGTTAAAAGGTCGTAAACTTATAGCAAAACGGAACCTAAGATAAACTCGTCTAATTCCCAAGGTTAAAACTCGCTAACATAATTTCCGGGCGTTACAGTTGTAAGATCCAGTGAACTTGTTGTCAGGCTAGGGTCAAGATCCATTGTGAGATCCTAGCCCAGTAGCGCCTCGAGTCCTACGGATTCGGGGTGTTACAAAGTTGGTATCAGAGCCTTAGGTTGACAACAATGACACTTGTAATTTGCGATAAAGGTCGAATAGATAAATAAACAGAACCCGAAAGGGGTCTGACATTTCAAAAGGTTTTGGTTTTCAAATGAGTACAAATATTTTGGGAGTGTGTATGTGAGCCATCGCCCCTCTGAAGATCTCGACAGTATAGATATATATAGATATTCTGTTGTGATTGATTTGATATATATCTATACATATGACATATATATAGCCTTCTAAGTTAGGTTTATATCCTCTGCAGATCGTTCGGACTAGAGCCTTACCTGTAGTTGGACGAGGTAGAGGTAGACCCCCTTTAGGCAGAGGACGAGGTAGGATTCCCGCTGGTGATACACGTGCAGCGGAGGAGACTCATGAGGACGTTGCTGAGAGTGTCGTTCCTGAGACTGGGAACGGTTCAGCTGAGAGACAGGGATCCCAGAGAGTCCAGTCAAATGACTCGGATCGTGTCTCCATGGAGGGACAAGCATTCCGCGAGTATATCAGACGAGTTGAGGAGGCTGCCAGAGCAGGTAGGCGTGCCCCTGATCTGCCGGCACGGGGGGATCATCAGAGAGATCCCATGGAGTTACTCAGGTGCCAGCTACACCGGCACCTGTTGTTGAGATTGCTAGAGTTACAGAGGAGCTTAGAGAGCCTAGACCAGACACATGATTGAAGGCTTTTCATCAAATGAGAGTACCCCTTTCTCTGGGAAGGTGGGGTTAGAGGTTGAGTTATGGATTGGACATGTGGACTCAGCTTTGGAGTCCATTAGATGTCCAGTGTACAGACAAATCGAGTTGGTGCAGACTTTGTTAAGAGACTTAGCACAACACTGGTGGAGGTCTGTACGAGTACATATTAGCAGTTATGATCAGATGAGGACCATGATCAAAGAGCGTTTCTGCCTTGCCTCACTAAGGAGAGAAAAACTGCGAGATTTTTTTGAGGCTGGATTTGAGGATGTACTAGTCTCAGAGGCTATCAGGAGGTTTCAAGAGGAGCTGACATTACTGGGACCAGCTGCACCTTCTGCAGATCAGCATGTTTATCTTTTCTCCCGACGACTGAGGGATACTACCCGGACCTATATGGCGGGTTTCCACTGTGAGTCTCTGATGGATTATCAGGACAGAGCTTCCGACTATGAGAGGGAGCGAGCTGGACAGAGGAGAGCTTCTCAGACCGGAGGGTCTGAGAAGAGACAGCGTAGTGGGCAGACTAGTGGTACTAGTGGTGCTGCTAGTGTTTGGAGAGGTCAGAGACGCCAGAGTCACCCCTCATCTGCACCGATTGCAGATAAGAGGCGACAATGTTACAACTGTGGTGATCCGGGACATATGCAGCCAGAGTGTACGAGGCCGTTAGTGACTTGTTTTACTTGTGGAAGATCAGGCCACAAAGCTGTCTTCTCAGCAAGGTTCTTCCCCTGCCAGTGTAGCGGGAGGTGGGCAGAGGCCACCTCAGCAGCAGCACACACAGGGACAGCAGAGGGTCCCAAATCACCCTACGACTCAAGGATCTGCTCCTTGGCCGAGTAGAGGCAGAGGTCGTGGTGGGAGCACCACTGATACCAGAGGAGCTCAGGGTAGAGTTTTTGAGCTGAGGAGTGCTGAGGAGCCAGCTGCACCGACTACTACAGGTATCATTCTGATTCATGGTTTACCTGTTAGAGTCTTGTTTGATACGTGTGCTACACATTCTTTTATATCTGATGCATGTGTTAAGCGTCTGAGTCTAGATACGACTGAAGGGATACCCTTTAGTATATCGTTACCCGATGGTAGTAGGGTCAGAGGTACCCTTGAGATTCATGGTTGTCCCATTTATGTAGGGACCCGTGTGTTACTGGTTGAGTTCTTTGTCATGCCATTAGAGCATGAAGAAGTCATTCTAGGTATGGATTGGATGGATAGACATTCTGCAGTCTTAGATGTAGATAGGAGGACTGTTACCCTCTCTACCGAGTTAGGACAGATAGAGGTTTTCCGAGGTTGGGACCTTGGAAAGACAAGAAGGTTATCAGTGCGATACGGGCAGCTAGATTGATTGCACAGGGTTGTGAGGCCTTCTGGTGTTATGCCATGAAGGAGGGGGAGAGTCCAGCATTAGAGGATATCCCAGTTGTTTGTGATTTCGCATATGTATTTGCTGAGCCATCCAGTTTGCCGCCTCAGAGGAGTGTGGACTTCAGTATTGAGTTAGAGCCTGGTACGTGACCGATCTCGAAGGCCAAATACCGAATGACTCCTGTTGAGATGTTAGAGCTGAAGAAGCAACTCGAGGAGTTGGCTGAGAAGAGTTTTATCCGCCCTAGCGTATCTCCATGGGGAGCACCTTTCCTCTTCGTACGGAAGAAGGACGGATCGATTGAGATTGTGTATAGATTACAGAGAGCTGAACAAGGTGACCATCAAGAACAAGTATCCATTGCCTCGTATTGATGACTTGTTAGATCAGCTTCAGGGAGCGACTGTATTCTCCAAGATTGACCTGCGCTCTGGGTATCACCAACTGAGGGTGAGAGAGCAGGATGTGCATAGGACAGCTATTCGGACCAGATATAGTTTGTAGTGATGTCATTTGGGCTTACGAATGCCCCAACAGTTTTCATGGAGTTGATGAACAGCATATTCATCGACTTCCTGGATCAGTTTGTGGTGTTCTTCATAGACGACATTTTGGTGTACTCTCGCAGCAGAGAGGAGCATGCAGGATAACTGAGGACTGTGCTACAAGTTTTACGGGATAGAGAACTTTATGTTAAATTCTCTAAGTGCGAGTTCTGGATGCCAGATGTAGCATTCCTGGGTCATGTTGTTTCAGCTGAAGGGATCAAGGTGGATCCGGCAAAGATCGAGGAAGTAGCATCTTGGACGACACCGACGAAAGTCAAGGAAGTACGTAGTTTTCTTGTCCTAGCCGGGTATTATCGACGTTTTGTGGAGGGATTTTCTATGATTGCCCGTCCACTAACGAGTCTGCTGAGGAAGACTACCAGATTTGTATGGTTTGATCAGTGTATGCAGAGTTTTGAGGAGCTGAAGAGACGTCTGACTTCTGCTCCTATTTTGGCACAGCCAGAAGGTACAGAGGATTTTGTGGTTTACCATGATGCATGCATCCAAGCTAGGCTTGGGATGTGTGTTGATGCAAAGAGGCAGGGTGATTGCATATGCGTCTAGAAAGCTGAAGACGTATAAGGGGAACTACCCGACTCATGATATGGAGTTGGCAACGGTAGTTCATGCACTGAAGATCTGGAGACATTCCCTGTATGGTGCTACATGTCAGATCTTCATAGACCATAAGAGTCTGAAGTACATTTTCACGCAGCGGGAATTGTATAACCGCCAGCGTAGATGGCTTGAGCTGATTAAGGATTTTGATCTGGAGATCCTATACCATCCGGGGTAGTTGAACGTTGTCGCTGATGCCCTGAGCAAGAAGACGCCTCGAGAGCAGGCGATTGTGAGGCTGACAGTTCAGCATCAGTTACAGAGAGATCTGATTTGGCTCGAGTTGGACATTCAGTTTCCTGATGAGAACGCCCAGCTGAGTACCTTAGAGGTTCTTCCTGATCTGTTGAGTGAGATCCAACAGAAGCAGGAGACCTGCCCGACATGACGGGGATCCGGGAGAGAATGTCCAGGGATGAGGCACCGCAGTTCCTTATAGGAGCAGATGGAGTGATGAGACGCCGTGGTCGCGTCTGTGTATCCGCTGATGCGGAGTTGGGCCAGAGGATTTTACAGGAGGCTCACTGTACGGCTCACTCTGTACACCCAGGTACGAGTAAGATGTATCAGGATGTGAGACGTTCATATTGGTGGGAAGGGCTGAAGCCCGATGTGGCCAGATTTGTGGCATAGTGTGCGAGCTGCCAACAGGTCAAGATCGAGCATTGCAGACCTGGAGGTGAACTCCATCCACTTCCTGTTCCACAGAGGAAGTGGGAGGACGTCGCCATGGATTTTGTGACTGGGCTGAGATCGAGCAGTATTTTTGATGCCATATGGGTTATAATCGACAGATTGACGAAGACGGCACGTTTTATCCCTATCCGGGAAACGTGGCCAATGAGCAGATTAGCTGAGGAGTACACTAGGCAGATAGTGAGACTCCATGGTGTATCGAGGACGATCGTCTCAGATAGAGATGGGCGATTTCCCTCGAGGTTTTGGCAGCAGATTCAGACTGCCCTAGGGACGAGTTTGCATTTTACTACTGTGTTCCATCCTCAGACAGATGGTCAGTCAGAGAGGACCATCCAGACACTGGAGGATATGTTGCGAGCTTGTGTGTTGGATTGGGGGCAAGTGTGGACGGATCATCTCCCACTAGTTGAGTTCTCATACAACAACAGCTGCCATGCATCTATTGGAATGACCCCATATGAGGCACTGTATGGACAAAGATGTCGTACACCGTTATGTTGGGATGAGTTCAACAGTGTTAGTGGTTTGACACCTGATCAGATTCAGGATGATGTGGCTCGTGTATCACTGATTAGAGAGAGGATGCTGACTGCACAAAGCCGTCAGAAGTCTTATGCAAATAGGAGGCGTAGACCTCTAGAGTTCAGAGTGGGAGCCCATGTGTGGCTGAGGGTGTCTCCGACACGAGGTGTTAGACGTTTTGGCATTAAGGGGAAGTTGAGCCCCCGATATGTCGGACCGTTCGAGATTCTGGATCGGGTTGGGAGCGCAACATACAGGTTAGCTTTGCCTCCGAGATTAGCTGAGGGAGTATATACCAGATCCGAGACATATTGTGAGTTATGATGATTTGGTGGTTGAGCCGGACCACACTTTTGTTGAGCATCCGATTGCAGTCCTAGAACGAGGCATGAGACGCCTGCGTTCGAAGGACATTCCTATGTTGAGGATACACTGGTCGAGACGAGGACATGATGAGGCTACATGGGAGACTGAGGATAGCATTCAGAGGAGCTATCCAGAATTTTATGCCGAGATAGATGTACCTGTAGGATCGACGAGTAGATCTTAGTACTATCTTGGTGAGTGTTATGATTATGTGCTTATATGCCATGATGTGTTTATTTTC
Organism: Fagopyrum tataricum; assembly: GCA_002319775.1. Classification (NCBI taxonomy): domain Eukaryota; kingdom Viridiplantae; phylum Streptophyta; class Magnoliopsida; order Caryophyllales; family Polygonaceae; genus Fagopyrum; species Fagopyrum tataricum. Next base: position 32,045,222 of record CM008284.1, read on the forward strand.
GTACTAGCTATGATGTGATGTGTGATTTTATTAGATATTGCTGTGCTAGTGCGGTTATTTATAGCTGGAGATGGTTCTTTCCTCCATGCTATTGTGATACGATTAGATTTAGCTGGAGATGTTTTTCCTCCATGCCCTTCCGTTATGATTATGATACGGCTAGAGATGTTCTTCCTCTATGCCTTTTTGATGTGATGACGATGGTTTGGCTAGAGATGTTTTTCCTCTATGCCCTAGATAGTATAGTGATCTTATGGATGGAGATGATGAGTTCCTCCGTGCCTGTGCTTGAGGTTATAGAGTGATATAGGGTGATACCACCGTGCGGAGATGCGATTCCTCCGATAGAGAGAGTTGTACCTCGGCTTTTGAGTCCGAGTGGTTTTAGGACTTCACAAGTTTCGGGACGAAACTTGTTTTTAGGGGGGGTGAGGTGTAAGAGCCTTAGTCTTTGGAGCTTGTTTTGGCCTTAGCCGCCCCCGCGGGTTTAGGGAGCCGCCCCTGCGGCTCGTGGAGTTTTCCGCCCCTGCGGCTCAGGGAACCGCCCCTGCGGTTTCTTGCGGCTGCAGCCGGCTTTGTTGACCTTGACTCGTGTTTTACTCTTCCTCCTCCTTATACCATTCCTTTCCTTGCTGAGCAAGGGTTTCTTCTTCACTTCATTCCCAGTCTTCTCACGTCTTTCTTGCCTCCTTCTTGCTCCTTGATCTTGTTCTTGGTTTCCTAGAGTTTGGAAGAGTTTTGGTGTGACTTTGTTGTTTTTGGATGTTGTGTGGTGTGTTGCTGAGCAGGGGAGCCAGCAGAGAGTGTGGTGTTGATCTTCCTTGCAGCCTAGGACCACAAGTGTGGTAAGTCATCTTGCTTCTTCTTTCTTTCTTCTTCCTTGATTCCATTCCTTAGCTTAGGATTAGATGTTTTGGTTGTAGATTGATGTTGGAATGTGTATGTATATGTATGTGTTTGAATATGGAATGGAGAGGACGTGATTTGATCACTTGAAGAGTGAAAGAGAAGTCGGGACTCTACGTTCGGCTGAGTCGTCGCCCCCGCGCCTGGAAGCTGCCGCCCCTGCGGGAGCCTTGTCACCGCACCCGTGCCCGGAAGCTGCCGCCACGGTCTCAGCGCCTGCGCCCGTGCCTGCGCTTGCCCGCGGTTTGCCTTGTTCCGCCCCTGCGTCTTTCCGTTCAGCAGGTGCGTCTTGTACAGGGTCTACTTAGAGTAGTATGATCCTTTCCTTTCCTAGTATGAGCGGGTTAGTAACATGCTAGGTATGTGTGTGAGGATAGAATGATGAGGAATGTGATATATCTGTATGCCGGTTATGGCTTTGAGGTTTAGTAGTTTATCGATGTTTATAAGTTGGATATGATCCTTATGGATCCCTTGGGTCTAGGTGTGACCCTTTTGATTGATAGGAGATGTGATATCTCGTTATGCCTTGTTTTAGGTAGTGTTGTGCTCTAGATTGGAGTGGATCGTGTTTGAGAGTTGATCGTGGTTGAGACTACCTCTGAGGTTGAGGTAAGTCCATAAGACTTACTTAGCTACCATCCTTATATTGGATGTATGCATGAGTGGTGTTTGTTATCTGCTTTATAGCATGTGATATGGTTTATTACCGACCTATGATATATTGACCGCCCATTGTAGTGGTTGTGACAACTTTCCTTCATCCCGTAGTGGAGTCTGGAAAGTTCTTTGTAGTCTAGTTAGATCTGGTATACGGGAAGGGCACTGACCACTCCTTATGGTATACGGGAAGGTGCGCTTATACCACTCCAGCTAGCTATAGTAATCAAAGGCGAGGATTTTATATATATATTCCTCGTGTCACATATTCATATGCAGATATTTATACTATTTGAGTGATTGACGTTATAAAGATAATAAACCGGGTAAATGTGTGACAGCATGATGAGGTGTTTATTATTCCTTGATGTGTGATTGTGCTTATGCATCTCTATATATATGTGTATGGTTAGCTAACGATTTTATACCGTGTTGTAGATCCTTTGCAGGTTAGGAGAGCTGCAAAGTGATCTAGAGTGGGTGATCCGCTGAGGGCTCCGTACACCGGGACGTTATCGGGGAAATGGGATCTTTTGTTGTACAGTTTATGTTTAATTTGTACTCAACGGTACTTCTGTATCACATTTTGATACTTATATATATCAGTTTCATGTTTTGTATTTAATCTATATGTGTCTTGTTGTAAGATCCAGTGAACTTGTTGTCAGGCTAGGGTCAAGATCCATTGTGAGATCCTAGCCTAGTAGCGCCTCGAGTCCTACGGATTCGGGGTGTTACAATTGTTTGCTTTTCATTCATAATGTGAAAAAATACATCCTTACAACAAATATTACATAACAATTATGATAACTCTCAACATAATGAATTATCAAAATATATTTCGACACACAATTATCGTCTAACCCGTGCAGGGCACGGGTATTAAAACTAGTAATATATTAAAGCCAAATCAATTAAATCCTACGTGTCACTTCCTCATATCTTCGCTGTCACATGTCAATTTCACGTTATTTTGAATTTTCAAAAATAAACCTATACATATATAGTTGACAATTAAAATAACTATCCTCTAATACATAATAGATATCTACTTACTAAACTTACTTTATAAATATCTATATTACATTATATATGTTATAATTTTATAATTAACATAATAATGGCTTATATAGATATATAATTTTATTTATGTATTTAATATGTGCGTAATGTTGATATACATATTTTATATACATATAAATGTCTTTAAGGATGCACCAAAAGTAATTAGATTTCATTAGTCCCCTTATTATTTCGAAATAATATTTATAATAGTTATAAAATTTTATTTAGTTTTTATTTTTTTAACTAATCTATATATATATATATATATATATATATATATATATATATATATATATATATATATATATATATATATATATATATATATATATATATATATATATATATATATATATATATATATACATACACTGCTACTACTATTAAAACTAAAATATTTTTTGGTCACATTTCACCTCACCGTTCATATTTTACCATGCCATTTTTCATAGTTTTGATTTTTCGATAAATTAATATAGACATAATTCTATTTTTATTATTATCACAATCTTCAACATATTTTTAAGATATTCATATTCAATGTTTTTGGAAATTTTTTTTACTTTTATTTATAAGATTATTAGATAATTTCTTATTGTAACCTAAATATGAAAAAATATAGTTCATATATATTAATAACAAAGAAAATCATTAGATTAAAATGTGTATATGTTATTATAATTGAAATGTTACATTTTTTTTAATGATAATATCTAAAACTACATAATATCATCTTTTTTATAACTGAACTTTTTTTATGTACTCTATTTTGATATTTACATTTTAATAAAAATTTATATCTATTTTCTTTTATATATTTTTATTTGACTTTATCATCTTTATAAATAGTCTACTAACATTAATTTATTTTTACACTTTTGTATTGTATAAGATGTGTAAAATTAAAATATGTAATATTGTCTTACTTATTTTTTTTTTATTACTTAGCTTAACTTATAATGAATTTAATAATAAAGTTTCAAATTCTCTTTGAGTAAATTAATTAAAACTTTGCAAGAACATTATTTTTTTTATTTAAATCATATAAAAACTATTTACCTATTAAAGTTTAATCATACCCATGTCAAGACACGGGAACTACACTAGTTTATAATTACCCAATTTTAAAATACTAAATTTTGATTGCTTCTAGGTTTCGAAGTTGTCTAAGCCCACCCTCCCACCTTAATATTGTGTAATTTACCAATTGGTTACACAGACTATTATTATCCAAGTTCTAATTACCCAAATTAGTGAAGCATAATTACTACAATTAAATACAATGATTTTCATCGTCTCCTTCGCTGGTACATGTCGCATAGTGGCAACGAATAAGGGGAGGACAGGAGTAGCGGCGGTGCAGGAGGTGCAGCCCCGGAACCAAGGAAGAGGGGTGAAGCAGGAGAGCAAAATAGGAACACGACGGCAGTGGTGAGATCTTCCCAAACGGCAATGGTGGAGACCAAACCTTGGCAACGGTGGCGGAGACCCTTCCTTGACAACGACTTTGTTCTTCTCCATTCTTCGTTCTTTCCTAATCCAAGTTTGCTTCTCATATTTTTTAATAGATAAATTAATTAGGTTTTTATTTAATTAATTAGTAAAAATAAAGGCCTAGTTTGTATCTCACATGAAAAATGCCCTATTACACCAACTTTCTCAAGAGACTTACTTATATAGTTCAGTTTGAACATCCTATTTTGTCAACGGGTTTTTCGAGTTTTGGTTATGATTAGCTCTAAAATAAAAGGGCTTAACTTTCCTCTTTTACCAATTTTGAGCACACCTATTGTCGGTGTAACATGAACGAACACAGGTTCTCCAACTTCAAAGTGTACGGGTCAATGATGTGCATATGTACATGACTAATGGCGGCTCTGCACCGTCAATAATCGTTTCTTAAACAAAACAATCTCATCCTAAGTGTGTGGTAGAATTTCTTGCCCTACAAAACACTTATTCATTGGCCATCTCAACCCACGGGTGACTTACACTTTCTTCCATACAAAGCATCATATATGATGTCATCTGAATCTAAGCATGCCAACTATTTTTGTGGATAAACTTTACCAATGGAAAGCGTTTCTCCCACGTTCCCAGCAAATCCAAAGTACAAACTCGTAACACATCCTTCAATGTTTTAAAGGTCCTTTTATATTGTCCATCTGCTTGGGAATGAAAAGCGGTACTAAATATCAACTCTGACCCCATAACTATATGGAGAGTTTTCCTTTCTTAACAAATTCTTGAATCTTCTTCAAAGATACATCATCATCTAGTTTCTCCTTGATAGTCACCAACAAGGACGGTCGAATTCCAACATACTCATCTGACTTTGGTTTTTGCCAAACCATACGTCCTTGTCAGATTCATCAAACCTTGTTGCAACTTAGGTTGCACAGCCAAACACGCTATTATTATTTTATTTTTTCCCCCTTGCCTCGACTTCTTACTAAGAGCATCTAAAACAACATTAGCCTTTCTAGGATGATATAAAATCTCAATATCACCGTTCTTTAACAACTCTAACCATCTCCTTTGTCTCATATTTAAATCCTTGTGAGTAAAATATATTTTAAGTTCTTGTGGTCCGTGAAAATCTAACAACTATCTCCATAAAAGTAGTGTCTCCAAATCAAGAGGGCAAAAATACAACTGCAAGTTCCAAGTCATGAGTGGGGTAATTCACCTCATATGGCTTCAATTGGAGAGATGCATAAGCTATTAACTTGTCATTTTGCATCAATACACAAACAAGACCTTGTCCTGAAACATCATTGTAAACTTCTAAGTTGTAACCCATCAATACCTGGGGGTAAAGTCAAAATTGGTACCGTAGTGAGCCTTTTCTTAAGCTCTTCAGAACTCTTCTAGCACTTTTTATCCCACTCGAACTTCTTTGTCTTATGAAGTAGATTAGTCAACGGTTGAGCTAATTTAGAGAATCTTTTCACGTATCTCCAATAATAACCGGCAAGTCCAAGAAAACTGTTAACTTCTTCCGTAGTCTTAGGTGGATGTCATTCTGAGACTGCTACAATCTTATGTGGATCAACCATAACACCGTTGAATGAAATCACATAACCCAGGAAATGCTACTTCAGGTAGCCAGCATTCACATTTGGATAACTTAGCATATAATGTCTCTTTTCTCAAAGCTTCAAGAACAACTCGAAGATTATATGTATATCACTCCTCTCGACTTCAAGAGTATTTCAAAATATCATTAACAACACCACAATGCATCGGTCTAAGTATTCCCGGAATACTCGATTCGTCAATTCCTTAAAAACAGATGGTGCTTAGTGAGCCCAAAAGGCATCACTACAACACATAACGTCCCTAACTTGTTTGGAATATCGTCTTTGCAATATCCTCATCTCGAATCCTCAAATGGTTGTAACCGGACATCAAGTTTATCTTGGAAAAGACTACCGACCCTTGCAACTGGTCGAGTAGGTCATATATCTTGAATAAGGGATACTCATTCTTCAGTGTTACCTTGTTCTACTATCAACAATCTATGCACAAGAAAGAAAAACATCTTCCTTTTTCACAAACAACACCAACACTTTTCATGGCAATGCACTTGGTCTAATAAATCCTTTATCAGCAAGTTCTTGCAATTGCTTCTTTACTTCTTGCAAGAGAAGGTGTTGAGTGTGTGAGAGGAGCGACTGAGAGAAGAGAGATGGATGAGGCTTATTTGAGAGAACGAGATGAAGAGTGGCTGAGAGGAGGGTATGAAGGAGAGTGGCGAGGCTGAGAGACTGAATGTGAGAGAGAAAGGGAAATGAGAGGTAGGCTACAACTAGGAGGAGAGAAGAGTGGGAGGAGCGAGGCTAGTAGGCATTTAAGGCTGCAGAGAGAAGGGTCGAGGGGTCGATGGGCTAGAGCAGCAGCAGGGTTAGGGAAGAAAAAAGGAGATTGTATATCTTCCATATTACATGAATTCTAAGAATTCATGTAATATGGGGTTATTAACCAGTACGCGGTCAAGTTTTTCAAGGATGTTACTTGGACCGTCCCTTCTTTTCCTCCAAGTAAAGTTATTGTCAGTAGATTGTATATCTTCCATATTACATGAATTCTTAAAATTCAATAATTTGTTAAATCTATTTGAGTTGATTACTGCACCTCCACTTTTTTCCGATTGTTGTTGGATTTTGTTTAGGTCGCCTATTAGGATGCAAGGGAGTGTGGACCCTTGAATAAATGTGGAGAGTGAGATCCAGAATTGGTTCTTTGTTGTTTCGTGTGGAGGAGCGTAGGCGAAGATGAGGTTCATACTCCGATTTATGTTTGTACATAAATACTCAACACAAATAAATCTTTGATTTTTATAACTCAATTTTATACTTTGGTCTCTAAGTTGGTACTCTTTCCATAGGAGGCATAACCCCCCGCTCTTCCTATGGCCGGACAATAAGCCATGTTATCAAAACCAGCCGATTTCCAAACACGGTCCTCCAGTGGGGATGCGGATTTAGTTTATGCTAAAGCTAGCATGTTAATCTTGTGGATTTTACAAACAGCGTCGAGGTTTTTCCAGAGGTTGCTCCGGCCCATACCTCTAATATTCCAAAAGCTTATTATCATTCGATCCGGGTTATGAGTTTTGCGTTTAGTAAGGAAGTAAGGCCTGATAATCCTAACTTTTGTACGATACGTATTTGAAGAAAGAGAAAACCGAGAAACCGATTTTTCTTTTCTTCTCCATAGAATGGATGATGCAGATAGCCCAATTCTTTTCCTCGGCTGCTTTATCCCCAAAGCATGAGGGGAAAAGATACTAATAGAATTGGTGTAGAATTTGGTTAATTTTTAGAAATTTGGTAGATTGGTATAATTAGAGAATTTTTGATGGGGTATTTTTCCCAACAAGGAGAACTTGTTCTTTTGGTATTTTAGCAAATAGGTAGTATTGCACAATACCACATTGGTTGAACTGGGAAGACTCGTTTGTAGTCCAATAAACGGTAGTTGTGACCCAGAAAAGAAACTGGTTTGATATTCAAAAAATTTAAAAATTGTTTGCATGGCTTACAATACCGAGCAGTGTACTCTGATCCAATCAAAATTGTAATTCCATTTCTACTTGAAAGCATTCAGAGGCCCATAGAAGAGTTGAAGATGGATTATAACAAAAAAAGGGCCATAGAGCACGTTTAGTTTTTTGTAATTGTAATAGAGCAATACAATAAATGTTGTTTAACTTGTCATTAAAGACAAATTTTTCCAACAATATAATTTCCTTCCAAGCTAGTGAGGTGATGCGGGAGCATCTCTCAGCTCGACTTCACTCCCTTATGGGCCTATGAGCAAGAAGAGACGAGTTACCCATGGAGACGATCTTGACCGAGATGTTGAGAGAGACCTCGACCGAGATGTGGAGAGAGACGGCCGAGATCATGAGAGAGACGGACGAGATCGTGGCCTAAACAGCCGAGATCCTGGCCGAGACATGGAGGAGAGAATGGGCCGTGATCCACTTGATCCGTATGAAGAAGAAGCACGTCGGGCTGCATTTGAAGGAAGAAGATTTCGGGCTAATTTAAGTGGCTAAATTAGACCCAATTTGCTTATTATTTTAAAGCTCATTCTTGGACATCTTTTAAATAAAAGATGGGCTTGCTTTTAATTATTTGTTTTGGGCTTTAAGACTTGTTAGTTTAGCCATTAGTTTATTTTTATTTCCCTTTTATTTTTGATCTTATCTCTTGGAGATTAGATCTTATCTCTTTAAGCTAGATTGGGCTCGATCTTAGATCAAGCCCATAGTCCGCAAGAAACCCTAGATGACGCCCTACTAGCCTATATAAGGCCTAGGGTGGACATTTTTCTAGTCAGCTTTGATTGAAATTAAACACAAGTACTTTCGAGTATTTTTCTCTTCTATCCCATATTCTTCTCGTGGAATCGAGACACCTTATTGTGTGAGCGGAATCCGTTTGCCCAGCAACTTTGACGCTGTTTTGAGTTGTGTCACTTGGATTGGCAAGTTGGTGCTCTCAATCATCTCCGGGTGACTTCTCGTGCTTTGGGGACAATTGATTTCCCCTCTGTGTGAGATTATAGCGGAAGGGCTTCTTCAAGTCATTCCAAGTTGTGTGTTAGGGCCTTTGTTTCCCTATCGTGCTCTTGGTTGCCTTAAGGATTCGACCAGATCTATCCATCTACCGATCCTTCACAATCATTGGATCATTCCTCCATCTTTTTATTTCAAGTTTTCATCTTTTTATTCATTTTCTTCATTGCGAGTCTTGGTGTTGAAAGATCGGGCCAACTGACGGCTTACCCCGTATCAAATTGGTACCAGAGCTTCAGGTTCATCAACACCATATTCATGTCCCATATAAAACACCAAATAAAAATTCGAGCTTTCAAGATCCGTCAAGGAAGTTCTACACAAAAGAGTCACCGGAGCACGATCCGTAATGGTTAGTCTCTACTATTCTCGTTATTTTTTGTGTTTTTCAATTCCACATTCAATTTATTGAAAAGAAGGATTTTTCTGGCCAATTGTCAATTTTAATACATATTTTTTGCCTAAGATTCGATCTTTTCTCGTTTTGATCGGAATCTCACCCATCCACCACCACAAAACACCCCGCCACCTTTCCGCCGTCTTTTTCGGCCGCCCCTATCCCTAGATGCCGCTTCGCCGGCCGCCGCCCAGCCCAGCCTTGCCGCTGCCCTACCCGCTGTTTTCGGCAGTCCCGGCGCCGCTCCCACGGCCTTCAGCCTTTGTGACGCCGCCCGAGATCCCAGCCGCCGCCCCAGCCCTCGGTCTCGGCCGAGACCCAAACCCCATCCCGGCCGAGATTTGTTCTCTGCGCCGTAGCCGTCACCCCCCCCCCTCGAAACCCTAGCCGTCGCCTCCGGCGTCACTAAACCCTAACCCTATCTGTCGCCTCCGGCGTCGCTAAACCCTAACCCAAACCCCATCCCGGCAAGTTTAGTTTTGCTTTTCTTGCCTAGCACCACAAAAAAAAAAGCCTTTTCCCTTTGAGATATGGTTCGTTCACCTTGTTTTCTTGCCTGAACGCATTAACCTATTGATGGTTTGAGACATTTTTCTTGTAGATTCACAGTGATCCTCGCAAACCGGCTAAGAGAAAGTTGCGAAGCTTACGAGATAGGATCTGAGCGAGACACTTGAAGAGGGTAGTCAAAGAATTTATCTTTAACTAACCTTGACGTGTTTGCTTGTTTTTGAGTCATGTCTGCAGGAAGGGAAGACGAGAACCAGATACCCGAAGTCCCACGGGGTACGGATTTCGAGACTATGATGGCCCGCGTCATGGAAAGATTAGATGCTATCGAGGCACAAAACGCAAGGGCACTCCCACGGATGGAGCCACCACCACCTCGTCAACCCATATTTCGGGCCAATCCGGGACTCATGCAACCAAGACGAGTCTTACGGAGAGAGCTGGACTTCGACGATGAACATCCAGTATTGGAGACTGAAGTATATTCTAAGGCTAAGGTGAAGATACCCCCATTTGAGGGAAATGTGATGCTGATGTGTACCTTATCTGGGACGCGAAGGTAGAACAGATCTGGAGCTGTCATAGCGTTTCAGACACTAAGAAGGTACAATACGCTGCCCTTGAATTCACCGGTTATGCCTTAATGTGGTGGAATAACTTGTTGAAGGAGAGAAGAAGAATGTTAGATGAAGACATCACCACGTGGGAACAGATGAAGGCTATCATGAGAGCCCGGTTCATGCCACCTTACCATGGACGAGATCTGCGCCAGCGACTAGAGAACCTTAAGCAAGGTTCTATGAGCGTAGAAGAGGTGTATGAAGCCATGGAAATGGCTATAGTTCGAGCCGATGTGCAGGAAGAGGAGGAAGCTACTATGGCTCGTTATCTTAGGATATTACACCCTTATTTGGCTCACGAAATAGAATTGTATGCTTATTCTAACCTGACAGATTTGTTGCACCTTGTTGTAAGAGTGGAGAAGAAGCTGAGATTACGAAGTCAGGACAGGAGATCTACTAATACCACGTGGAGAGGAAATGCAGGCCGAGACAGTGGCCGAGATTCCGGCTGAGATACTCCCATCCGAGACGTCAAGACCCCGGTTCAGCCCACAACTGCTTCTACATTGGGCAATGCTACTACCTCAACACCATAGGGAAGTGATCTAGCTAGCTCATCTACAAGAGCTAGAGACATCACTTGTTTCAAGTATCAAGGACGAGGACACATGGTGCGGGAATGTCCCAACAAAAGGACATTGTTCATCAATGACAAAGGGTATTATGAGTCGGATTCGGATGTTGAGGAAGAGGAAGAAGAGAGACCGGTCTTGCTAGTTGAAAGGGATGAAGCAGAAAAGAGTAAACTGGAAGAAGAATTTGAAACTGGACTATGCCTTCATTCCAATACAATTGTTGAATGCTTAGATGATGAGACCATTGCTGAGTTGGTCACACCTTTACATATGATATCCCCTGTTGATGCGATTGATCTCATGACTAATCTTATTAAGCATCCAACTGAGTATGATACAGGGAAGGACACGACTGAGTCTGAACAGGAGGCCGTTTCCCACGGCTCACAGGGCAAGGAATTGACATGTTATATATGTGCCCCTCACCTTGTTGTTAATGCTGATTTTATTGACTGCTTTGTGATTATGAGAGCTTTGAGTATCATACCTTCTCTCGATGAAGATAATCAAAGAGAGAACTTGTTCTACACACGCTGTCTGGTTCAAGGAAAGGTATGTAACATGATCATTGACAGTGGAAGTTGCAGTAATCTAGTAAGTACGGAAGTTGTTAGCAAGCTGCAGTTGACTTCTATTCAACACCCACGGCCTTATAAACTCGGATGGATGAATGACTGTGGAGAAGTCAAAATCAATCGGCAGGTCAATATCGCATTCAAGATTGAAGCATACGAGGATTCAGTTCTATGTGACATTGCACCCACGCATGCATGTCACATCTTACTCGGAAGACCATGGGCGTATGACCGAGATGTAACACATAAAGGAAAAACAAACCGCTATTGTTTTACTTTTTAGGGCAAGGAATTCATACTGAAGCCCATGACTCCCACTAAGGTTACTGAGTATTACGAGAAGAAGAAGAGTAAGGAGGAGGACGCGAAAAAGAAGACGTTGATCATCATCAATGACGGTCCTCCTAGAAACTCAGATGATGACCCTTACACATGTGCTACATATAGTTATCTATACAAGGAAATCTGACTGTCTATACAAAACATCTGTCTATTGCAAAGTTTTGACGACGTCATCAACGACCTTCACAAACCTTTGGCTATATATCACTGGGCTCATCTGGCTAATGAATACCTCACTTGGACATTGTCATTAACTTTGAAGGATTCAAGCTGAAAATTTTCAAGTTGAAGGTGACGGTGAAAGTCGATCTACCTACATGGGAGCCTACGCGGCATCTGTGTAATGCTACACTCAGGGAGTATTTCTATCCTCTTCGAGATAAGACTTTGAGACTTATTGATGTTAAGTTCAAACCTAGCACTAATAAATGTTGTACTTTGTCCATTTATGCAAGTACGGACGACGAAGAACAGTCGGAGCAGGAGGATAGCACGTCCCAGCAGGATTCGAGAACTCGCCATCAGGAGTTGGAAGAAATAGCTGGAAAGGAAGCACAGGAGACGCACGCTGAGGATGTAAAGATGAAGGACGAAAAGTCAGACAAAGATCCAACTGAAACGTCCTATTTCAGCCCTCAAACCAGATATTTTTACGGAGTTCCCTCAAGATTACACTCCATGGATTCGTGGTCGAATCCTTTTCAAGAGAGGGAGAATGATACGGGAGCATCTCTCAACTCGACTTCACTCCCTTATGGGCCTATGAGCAAGAAGAGACGAGTTACCCATGGAGGCGATCTCGACCGAGATGTGGAGAGAGACCTCGACCGAGATGTGGCGAGAGACAACCGAGATCATGAGAGAGACGGCCGAGATCGTGGTCTAAACAACCGAGATCATGCCCGAGACTTGGAGGAGAGAATGGGCCGTGATCCACTTGATTCGTATGAAGAAGAAGCACGTCGGGCTGCATTTGAAGGAAGAAAATTTCGGGTTAATTTAAGTGGCTAAATTAGACCCAATTTGCTTATTATTTTAAAGCCCATTCTTGGACATCTTTTAAATAAAAAATGGGCTTGCTTTTAATTATTTGTTTTGGGCTTTTAAGACTTGTTTGTTTAGCCCATTAGTTTATTTTTATTCCCCTTTTATTTTTGATCTTATCTCTTGGAGATTAGATCTTATCTCTTTAAGCTAGATTGGGCTCGATCTTGGATCAAGCCCATAGTCCGCAAGAAACCCTAGATGACGCCCTACTAGCCTATATAAGGCCTAGGGTGGACGTTTTTCTAGTCAGCTTTGATTGAAATTAAACACAAGTACTTTCGAGTATTTTTCTCTTTTATCCCATATTCTTCTCGTGAAATCGAGACACCAACTGTGTGAGCGGAATCCGTTTGCCCAGCAACTTTGGCGCTGTTTTGAGTTGTGTCACTTGGATTGGAAAGTTGGTGCCCTCAATCATCTCCGGGTGACTTCTCGTGCTTTGGGGACAATCGCTTTCCCCTCTGTGTGAGATTATAGCGGAAGGGCTTCTTCAAGTCATTCCAAGTTGTGTGTTAGGGCCTTTGTTTCCCTATCATACACAACAACTTGAAGTGTTTGGATTGGTGAGGGGAAAGTGTTTTAGAGTATTTTTACGAAAAAGACTACTATGTCCTTGCTACTAACCGGAATTACTAGGGTAACCCGGTATATTATTCGTCCCGAGCATTTGGCCATCGTCCGTCGTTCTGGTTGAGAAGTGGAGAAGATCGTGTCGCCTCTCTAACCTCCGAGTCGAGAACAAGGAGTCGCCTCATAAGGGCGTTGAAGCTCGTCTGGATCCTGTCGCCTCACACCATTGAAGGATTCCGTCCGTTCTAGTGCTTCCAGGTTTGTGCTTTGTTTGTCGTTCCCTATCATATGTTCGTTTATAGTACATATCTGAGAATATGGGGATTGCAGTGCTTGAAATTTAATGGTTGTACTGCTTGAAATTGTTGTTTGGCTTGTCTGTTATGCTTGAATTCGTCCGTCCGTTCTATTTGAAAGCTTTGCTTGGCTTGTCTGTCAGCAGTTACCTTCTTCCATATTCCTTCTTAATACAGATCTATCAATTTTTTATGAAAGTCTGTTCAATCATTTGGCTTGAAATTGAACGTGGGAAATTGTGTATTTTTACAACATTCATTCTTCAAGCAATTCCATGGATCTGTGACAAAATCAGAATACTCAAAAATGAGACTCAGCTTCAAGCAATGGTCGTTAGTCTCTGCGGTTTGTCTTCAAGTTGTTGTGTATGAGCAGCTTGTAATGAAGAATATGTTTATGATCATTATCCAAAGTCATTCAAGAATCAAATAACTGTTTCAAGTGACTGAGAGGAAATTCACCAAGAAAGAGTTGGCATAGGTTGTCCATGAGCTTTCAGATTTGTTGTAATGCAGTAGAAATGAGCAACTTAGGCTTCAAGTAGTGTCCGTTAGTCGCTGGATTGTTGTGAAGCTGAAAATGGACCAAAAACAATAGAAATCCATTACAAGCTGAAAATGAGCAGCTTAGGCTTGTCTGTTATAAAAAATATATATATGTAATCTGTTAAATCTTGAAATTGATCTTGAAATTGGCATGTGGCTTGTCTTTTGATATTGATTTTTATTTTGATTTTGAATTTGAACTTGAAATTGATCTTGAAACCAGCTATGGTGCAATCTGAAATTGGCTTGTCTGTTAAATCTTGAAATTGGCTTGTCTTTTGATTTTGATTGTAGATGGCTGTTTTCTTCTTAAATCATTTGCGCCATATTTTAGTTTGTGTATGTACTGAACAGATTCTTATTAGAATAATGTTACTCAGGGTCGTTTTAGAAGTCCGAATTTTTTCGTGGAATGATGAATTAGTGAGAATTCCACTGAACAGATTCTTATTAGAATAATGCTACTCAGGGTCGTTCTAGAGGTCCGAATTTTTTCGTGGAATGATGAATTAGTGAGAATTCTTGTGAAGATTATTATTGATTATCAAAAGAAAAATGGTAGCAAGCAAGCATACAATTGGAAAGAAATATCAGCTACATTTACTAGTAATTCCAGCTGCAGCTCCAGTGCAGCAAGTAATTCCAGCACCACAATTAGCTCCAATTCCTTCTCGAGTTGAAGCTACCCTGCATCTCCATCCAAAAACTTTGTTCGCTATTTTCACGCCCCAATAAACTTTTATCAAGAATGATAAAAGCTCACATGTTAGTAAAAACACGGTATGTTTTAAATTTATAAACAAGAAATAAACATCCAATCTGTAGCGAACCCACAGTGTATGGGTCAATTACAGTTAGAATAAGTATTCCAAGGTCGAACTCAGAGACTAAATGTTTGGAATGCAGATGTGATCACAGATAGCGTAAATCAAAATAAAAGAACGAGGTGGGAAAAGAAGGGAAGAAAGATCAAAGGAGTTTTGAAGGGTTTTCTGTAAAGTTCGCAATCAAATAACAGATTTGATCGAAAACCAAGTAAAACAGACAAACAAAAGTATATCAATAAAGAAAATGCGGATTCCAAGGATTCAAGGTCATCGTTTATACGCACGGACTTAGGAAATCTTTCAAAAGATCTATGGTTACAAACTTCAGGGAAGAACGTTTCTAAACTGATAGTCTATTACCGGGTAAGTCTCAAGACTATCTAGTTCCAAACCAACTACCTATTACCGGGTAAGTCTCAAGGTAGAGAGATAGGAAATTCTAAACAAACCAAATTCCGAACTAAGGGAAAGGTAAACCATTACCGGGTAAGTCTCAGGTACTACCCTACTTAGGACGGAATCTAGGCACACTCAACCCAATAGAGGTTTTCACCTCTATTACCTATGGTCGAACACTCAAGTATCTAAGCGGAACATTACCGGGTAAGTCTCAATTCCGGTTTAGGTTACTAGCTAGATGAATTCTAACTAGGTTTAAGAACAAGCCAACCATAGGATTTCAAATCTACTCAAACCAAGCAATAAGCACAATTCCATTATAGTCCGGGTAATAACGAATCCCAATTCACCTTGGATCCACAAGAGTTTTAGCCAACAATCGACATTTCAAACGCAATCATCAATCCACTCAATTCAATAGAAGAAACAATTATCAATCCAAGCAATTCAATGGAAGAAGCAATTATCAATTCAATCAATTCAAGAGAGAATGCATAAACAAGAATCTAAAATAGAGATTAAAGAAGAAACTCAGCTCTATTGATAGAGGATTAGCAAAACGTCAAATTCCCTAATATTCGCGAAGTTTCTCCAAGCTCCAACAAGTTCAACAATGGCCAACCATGGTGTAGGGCAAAGGGAGAAGAAAAGGGGGAAAAGCTCTCTCCAAAGGAGCTCGAAATTTGAATGAAACGGGAACCCCCGGAAATCATTTAGGGCTTTCCTTTTATATCCCGCAACGGGCTGCCCTAAAACAAATCCGAAACGAAATAAATCGGCGAACAGGAATCTCGGTCGGAAATCTCGGTCGGTGACTGAGATTTTTGAAAGTCGGGGCCGAGATTTGCTTCGTGATCCAGCGTTGACGAAATCTCGGTCAGAAATCTTGGTCAAATGTGAAAAATCTTGGCCGAGATGGAACAAATCTCGGCCGAGATCGGGACCGAGATGGGGACCGAGATTCTTCGACAGAAACTTCTGATATGAGATCTCGGTCGAGCTGGCTCGGATCTCGGCCGAGATCATGTGGATCTCGACCGAGATTGCTCCAATGTCGTGCGTTTCGTCTTGGCTCGTCTTTTCCTCCTTTCCCGTGCCTGCGTGATCGCTCCTAAGCGTCCATCCCGAGGCCTGATCCTCAAATGCATCGTTTTAGCTCCGAAACACGCCAAAATACCTACAAAGACACCGAAAGTGTGTGTAGACATCTATACTCGCAAAGTTGCATTAAACAAGTATAAAGAACACAACTTAAGGCTAAAACATGCACGCGGGAAAAGGGAAAACTAACTATATGCTCTACTAAACTAGGTCGATAATTCATGTTATCAAAATACCTTATACTTATCTTTGCTTGTCCCCAAGCAAATAATAAATTCAAGGCAAGATAGCATGAATCATCTATGCTAAACAAATACAAAAACTCTTTTTGGTAGTGCTTCTATTCATGATCACTTTTAGAGTGTAGTCACAAGGCTAAAGACATATTTCGATAAAGGTCAAGTAAGATAGGCAAGATATAGGATAATCACACCTTGCACGGAATCCAAAATCATCATTTAAACTACCAATCTCTAAAATTCATGAAAAATCCAAGTTTAGGCCATGAAGTCAATTACATGTATGCAAAGATCAATAGGACTTATCAAATAAAGGTCAAGAAACGTGATAAAGGTATGATGTGTATAGGTAATGTGGTGGAAATCCGGGAAAGAGGACAACAAAACATTTCTTTTTTCTTTCTCGACATACATCCTTTCTTTTCTTGCATATTTTTCTCTTTTTTTTTTCCTTTTTCTTTTGAGTGAAAGGAATAGGTGCACAATAGCCGAAACCTTGGTGTTCAGTTTCCTTCACGTACCTTACACCAAAGTGCACATACCAAATCAACTCTAGGTAATGTTTTTAAAAACTAATCCGACTTTGGCAAGACACAAACACCCGATTATGTGAATGGTGCTGAGTTACTCATCTTCATAGCCAACAAAACCCATAGAAAGCTTTTGCTTTCAATTCACATATCACAAATCAAACAACTTCTTCACATATTGCACATAATTCACTTTTCAAAATTAAGCATACACCTTCAAACTTCACTTTCCTAATTCCCAGATGGGTCATAAGGGGCAAATAAATTCAATGTTTGAGGTGCTGAAAATGGTAAAGAAGAGAAGAAGAAGAATTCGAATTGCCTAAGTCATTTCTGTGCAATGTAAAAGAACTCATCATATAGCTTCAACTTTTCAAGATCAATCCGATTAAACAAGGTAATCCAAATAAATCATATAGATTACAAACAATGCATTCAAATCCCATAGTTTCCATTAATTCAATTAAAGCTCAAAATAAACATCGATAGCCAAATAAACATACACAATTTCCTCATTAAGGTCACATCATTCCTAGAAGCACAAAAATTTTGAAATTTTCTGATTTTTGTTTGGATTTTCATATAAAATGCAGTACAAATAAAAGAAACATGCTAAAAGGTATTGCAAGCATCCTACCCCATACTTAAATCTCACATTGTCCCTAATGTGAATAATAAATATGAAGTAAAAACAATACTCACAATGTAAGAATGAAGAAGGCATCCGGCGTGTTTCCTCCTCGACTTACTTCGTTTCTCGTCTTTCATAGCAATTTCCTCGCCTTAAGCTCGTTCTGAGTGCTCTTCCCGTATCTTTTTTTACCACGACACCTAGGTCCTGCAAAGACCCAACAAGAACGCGCAAAAACGCTAAAAATAAAAAGACGAAACGACTCTTACCTCGGGTTGCCTCCCGAGAAGCGCTTGGTTTAAGGTCTCTAGCCGGACCCAACTCCTTTAAAGCATCAAGTGAGATGGATAGGTGAAAGTTTTTCCACCGGAAGTTCCGGTATATACCTCTTCAACCTATGTCCATTCACTTTAAAAATACCGGAGTTTTCACCCCATACTTCGACAGCTCCGTGGGGGAAAATCTTCTTCACAACATAAGGTCCCGTCCATCGTGACCTTAACTTTCCTGGAAAACGTCGGAACCTAGAATTAAAGAGAAGAACAAGATCACCTTCTTTGAAGTTCTTTGGCAATATGTGCTTGTCATGCCACTTCTTTGTTCTTTCCTTGTAGATATGTGCATTCTCATATGCATTCATCCGGATCTCTTCCAGCTCGTTGATGTCCAACAACCTCTTTTCTCCGGCTTCTTTTATATCAAAGTTTAGCCATTTCACGGCCCAATATGCTCTATGCTCCAACTCTACAGGCAAATGACATGATTTCCCATAAACAAGTTGATAAGGAGTAGTACCTATGGGAGTCTTGTATGTTGTCCTATAAGCCCAGAGTGCATCATCAAGCTTCATTGTCCAATCTTTCCTTGAGCGAGACACTGTCTTCTCTAGGATCCCCTTGATTTCTCTATTCGAAATTTCCACTTGGCCACTAGTTTGGGGATTATATGGGGTTGCAACCTTGTGAGTTACCCCCATACTTGGACAAAAGTGACTCAAAGTTTCTGGCTGTGAAATGCTTCCCTCCATCACTAATAATGACACGTGGTGTGCCAAATCTAGGGAAAATAGTTCGGTTGAAAATTTTAATCACAACTTTAGCGTCATTTGTGGGTGAGGCTATAGGTTCAACCCATCTAGATACATAATCAACCGCTAAAAGAATGTAAAGGTTCCCGCATGAGGATGGGAAAGGTCCCATGAAGTCAACACCCCATACATCAAAAATATCAACTTCTTGGATGTTGTTCATAGGCATCTCATTCCTCCTAGATATGTTGCCCGTCCTTTGGCATGAATCACAAGCAGTGACAAATATCTGCACATCTCTGAAAAGATTAGGCCAAAAGAATCCAGATTGCAATACCTTGGCACTAGTCTTGTGAGCACTAGCATGTCCTCCACAAGGCAATGAATGACAATTTCGGATGACACTCTCAATCTCGTCGTCTGGGACGCATCTCCTAAGGATTCCCTCGGGTCCTCTCTTGAATAGTAGTGGTTCATTCCAATAGTAATGTCTCACATCCTTGTAGAATTTCTTCCGTTGGGAATGAGATAAACTTGGAGGAATTTCACCACAAACTAAATAATTAACAATGTCAGCAAACCAAGCTGAAATTTGGAGGATATATTTCTCCATCATGTGGAGATGCTCATCCGGAAATGCATCATCAATAGGGATGTCATCCCCTTCCATAAGTTCTGGAGGTAATCTGTTAAGATGATCAGCTACAGAGTTTTCGGACCCCTTCTTATCTCTAATCTCTAGATCAAATTCTTGAAGGAGAAGAATCCACCGGATAAGACGTGGCTTTGCATCCTTCTTGGTGAGAAGGTACTGAATCGCAGCATGATCCGTGTACACAATCACCTTAGCTCCTATAAGATAGGAACGGAACTTCTCAAATGCGTAGACGACGGCTAAGAGCTCCTTTTCAGTAGTTGCATAATTCAGCTAAGCTCCATCAAGCGTCTTGCTAGCATAGTAAATAGCATGAGTAAGTCCTTCCTTCTTCTGTCCTAGCACTGCTCCCACTGCGAAGTTGCTTGCATCACACATCACCTCGAATGGAAGAGACCAATCGGGAGATTGCATGATTGGAGCAGTGATGAGAGCTTCCTTCAACCTGTAAAAAGCATCAAGGCATTCCTTCGAGAAAACAAACTGAACATCCTTGATTAGTAGGTTAGTCAAAGGTTTAGCAATTTTAGAAAAATCTTTTATAAATCTCCGGTAAAAACCGGCATGTCCTAGAAAACTTCTTACCCCTTTGACTGATGATGGTGGAGGTAGCTTCTCAATAGTCTCAATTTTGGCCTTATCAACCTCAATTCCACGGTTAGATATCAAGTGACCTAACACAATACCTTCCCTAACCATGAAATGGCATTTCTCCCAATTGAGAACAAGATTACAATCCTCACACCTTTGTAAGACCAAAGACAGGTTAGCGAAACATTCATCAAAAGAGGATTCATAAACAGAAAAATCATCCATAAAGACTTCCATGATGTTTTCAATATATTCAGAAAAAATAGACATCATGCATCTTTGGAAAGTAGCAGGAGCATTACATAAATCGAAAGGCATTCTCCTATAAGCAAAGGTACCCCAAGGACAAGTAAAAGTGGTTTTTTCTTGGTCATCCGGATGGATGGGGATCTGAAAAAAACCACTATACCCATCTAGGTAGCAAAAGTAAGAGTGTAGGGCTAGCCTTTCTAACATTTGGTCAATAAAGGGTAAAGGAAAGTGATCTTTCCTAGTAGCATGATTCAACTTCCTATAATCAATGCACATCCTCCATCTTGTCACAGTCCTAGTCGGGATAAACTCATTCTTTTCATTAGTTATAACAGTCATCCCACCTTTCTTAGGTACAACATGTACCGGACTAACCCACTTACTATCTGAGATGGGGAATATAATTCCCGCATCAAGCAACTTAAGGATCTCCTTCTTAACTACCTCTTTCATGTTAGGATTCAATCTCCTTTGAGGTTCTCTAGAAGGCCTATGTCCATCATCTAACAAGATCCTATGCACGCACATAGAAGGATTAATCCCTATGAGGTCATCTATAGTGTAGCCCAAAGCTTTTCTATGCATCCTAAGCTCTTTCAATAACTTCTCGAGTTCAAGTTCATTCAAGCTAGCACTAACAATGACGGGATAAGATGAGTTAGAACCAAGAAAGGCGTACCTTAGGTGTGTCGGAAGAGGCTTCATCTCGACCTTAGGAGGCTCCGGTTCTTCTTCAGAAATCTCGGCCAACTCTTCCCGGTGGAGATGAAGGATCTCGGCCCGAGCTGAGGTGAATCTCGGCCGAGATAGGGTAAATCTCGGCCGAGATTTTTCGGTCTCAGCCGAGATGCCCTGATCTTCTGAAACTGAAACTTTCTGTTGCCAAATCTCGGCCGAGATTTCTTGGATCTCGACTGAGATGCCATCTGCTTCTGTCAATTCTTCGAATCTTGATTCCTCGTTGATGGAGAGAAGACTCAAAGATCGGACTTCTTCAAACAATTCATCTTTTGGCTCTACTGTCATGATGCTCATGGTCAAAACCTGCTCAAGAGGGTCAGAACATAGAATTGAATTTATAATCGCCCAATCATCTTCATCATCCTCTGTTTACATATCCATCCCTCTATCAAAGGATGTTTAAGTCACATACTCCTCATTCAAGTGTCCTAAATAACAAACAAGGGTCCCTTAATCAAAGGAGGTTGTAAACATTCACAACTAAGTCAATTCGAAATGGCTAGAGAGGTAGCAAGAAAAGGTCTCCCTAAAATGATAGGAACACGACAGTCAGCAGGAATATCCAAAACAACAAAGTCAATAGGGATAAAGAACTTCTCTAATTGGATTGGAACATCCTCAATGATTCCCACAGGACGTGTGGTGGCTCTGTCTGCCATGCAAAGAGTCATCTTTACTGGCTTTGGTTCTCCAAGTCCAACCTTCCTGCATAAAACGAGTGGGATAATACTTACACTAGCTCCAAGATCGCAAAGTGCTTTGTACGTTCCATCTCCAACTTTGATTGGGACACAGAAAGATCCAGGATCACTCCAATTTTTGTGGTATCTTTCCACTGTTCCTCTGGATGAGGTCAGTAGATCTCCGGGTCATTATGACTTCTCCATATTCCTCTAGCTTCCTCTTGTTGGAGAGGATTTCCTTCAAGAACTTTCCATAGGCAGGCATCCCTAAAATAGCATCAACAAAAGGGATGTTAATATGCAATTTATTTTAAAAGGTCAAGGAACTTACCAAAGTGCTTGTCCAATTGAGCTCTAGCACGGGATTTAGGAAAAGGAAGTGTGTTGTATGGAGGAGGAGGATGTAGACATTCTCTTTTTCCTTAGGCTCCTCTTCCATTGGTTGCTTTCCTTTATCCAAAACCTTTGGTTGTGGATCATTTGTCTCCAATCCACTTCTTGTAGTGATTGCCATGACTTGCCCCTTGGGATTATTTTCAGTTTTTTCCAGGAAGTCTTCCTGGATCTCTTTGAGCGTCTTCGGCCTTCTTGAACACTTGAGTTTCCAAAACCTTTTGGGCTTTGGTTACACTAGTGACTGTACTCTCTAGATTTCCCATCCTAGCCATCAATTGCTCAAACATTGCTTCAACTCTATCCTTGGTTGAGCGGGTTCAGCTGGCTTGGACGGCTGGCCTGCATTGCTAGAAGAAGCTTGAGGGTTCAAAGCACCCTCAGGATTAGAATAAGAAAAACCAGGATGATTATGATTAGGCTTGTAGTTATTTCCCTGATTATTCCTATTATAATTGTTGTTATGACCTCTTTGGTTTTGATAACCTCCTTGGTAGTTACCTTTACCCATGTAATTCGCATCCTCTTCCTTGGATGCTACCTGCACTTCGGCTTGCTGAGCTTTCAAGTTAGATGCAATTAATTCTTTCAAAGATTTAAGTTCAACTTGCAAAGCATCTAACCTTGAATCATTAAGAGTGTTTTGGTTTACCTCATAGACTCCGGGTCTAGTCTTTCTCTCTTCAACTTTCCTGTGAGAATACTTTTCAATAGTCTTGGCTTGCTTCGTAATGAATTCCAAGCTTCATCCACGTTTTTTCCATAAAAGTACCTCCAGAAAGTGATTGCAACTTAAATTGAGTATCTTCATCAAGTCCCTTGTAATAAATCTCTAGCAATTCAATCTTAGAGATCCCATGATGAGGACATTCCAACGTAAGGTCAATGAACCTCTCCAAGACTTATACAAACTCTCCTTATCTTTCATCACAAAAGCATTTATCTTCCCTCTAAGTTCAGTAGTCTTGTAGGGTGGGAAAAACTTAGTGAGGAATTCAGACACCATCTCCTCCCATGTGTTAATCCGCCCATATGGAATAGTTTGATACCAAGCTAAAGCTTTATCCTTAAGAGAGAAAGAAAAACCTCTTATCTTATGATTGTTACCTTCCATACGAGCTGGACTTACCGCATCCATAAGAGTCTCGTAGTTGTTCATGTGTTGGTGAGGAGATTCTGTCTCTGTCCCACCAAACTGATTCTGGCGAATCATCTGTATCACCTGCGGTCGCAGCTCATGCTCATGATTCGCGGGATCTCCAAAGTTAACTCCAGGACGGTTAACTCTTTGGGTAGGATCCATCCTCTGTCCAAGTGTTTGTGGAACTTCCACAAAAGGCTGGTGAATGACAGGTCTGAGAGGAGCGGGAGGTGGAGCTTGTGGAGGAGCTTCAACTCGAGGAGGAATTGGAGCTAATTGGGTGCTGGAATTACTTGCTGCACTGGAGCTGGAGCTGCAGCTGGCCCTTGGTTCATGGCTCTGGCTATCTCTTCCATTTGAGCTCTCATTGCAGCCATTTCCCTTTCTGTAGTTTGCTCTCTTTCTCTAGCAATCCGTCTCTCAGCTTCTAGTTGCTCTAAAGCATCTCTGAGTTCAGCTTCATAATCTCTTATTTCAGCCATTTTAGAAGCTTTCCGGGCTCTTAGTCTCTCTCGCAGTGTCCTTTCAGGTTCGGGATCGTACGGAACTAGTTCTTTCAAAAACCCGAGTTCTTTGCATACACTGTGAAGGATACCTAAAGTCCTGAAAATTCCAAAAACAAAACCAGAAACGAGATCAAAAAGTAAAAGAAAGACTTACACTAAAAAAAAAATCACAAAACAAAACAAATGACTTAGTCCCCGGCAACGGCGCCAAAAACTTTGTTCGCTATTTTCACGCCCTATATATCTTTTATCAAGAATGATAAAAGCTCACGGTAGGTAAAAACACGGTATTTTTAAATTTATAACAAGAAATAAACACCAATCTGTAGCGAACCCACAGTGTATGGGTCAATTACAGTTAGGGTAAGTATTCCAAGGTCGAACTCATGGACTAATGTTTGGAATGCAGATGTGATCACAAAGCGTAAATCAAAATAAAAGAACGAGGTTGGAAAAGAAGGGAAGAAAGATCAAAGGAGTTTTGAAGGGTTTTTCTGTAAAGTTCGCAATCAAAAACAGATTTGATCGAAAACCAAGTAAAATAGATAAACGAAAGTATATCAATAAAGAAAATGCAGATTCCAAGGATTCAAGGTCATCGTTTATACGCATGGACTCAGGAAATCTCTCAAAAGATCTATGGTTACAAACTTCAGGGAAGAACGTTTCTAAACTGATAGTCTATTACCGGGTAAGTCTCAAGACTATCTAGTTCCAAACAAACTACCTATTACCGGGTAAGTCTCAAGGTAGAGAGGTAGGAAATTCTAAACAAACCAAATTCCGAACTAAGGGAAAGGTAAACCATTACCGGGTAAGTCTCAGGTACTACCCTACTTAGGACAGAATCTAGGCACACTCAACCCAATAGAGGTTTTCACCTCTATTACCTATGGTCGAACACTCAAGTATCTAAGCGGAACATTACCGGGTAGGTCTCAATTCCGGTTTAGGTTACTAGCTAGATGAATTCTAACTAGGTTTAAGAACAAGCCAACCATAGGATTTCAAAGCTACTCAAACCAAGCAATAAGCACAATTCCATTATAGTCCGGGTAATAACGAATCCCAATTCACCTTGGATCCACAAGAGTTTTAGCCAACAATCGACATTTCAAACGCAATCATCAATCCACTCAATTCAATAGAAGAAACAATCATCAATCCAAGCAATTCAATGGAAGAAGCAATTATCAATCCAATCAATTCAATCAATTCAAGAGAGAATGCATAAACAAGAATCTAAAATAGAGATTAAAGAAGAAACTCAGCTTATTGATAGAGGATTAGCAAAACGTCAAATTTCCTAATATTCGCGAAGTTTCTCCAAGCTCCAACAAGTTCAACAATGGCCAACCATGGTGTAGGGCAAAGGGAGAAGAAAAGGGGGAAAAGCTCTCTCCAAAGGAGCTCGAAATTTGAATGAAACGGGAACCCCCGGAAATAATTTAGGGCTTTCCTTTTATATCCCGCAACGGGATGCCCTAAAACAAATCCGAAAATTAACGAAATAAATCGGCGAACAGGAATCTCGGTTGGGAATCTCGGTCGACCGAGATTTTTGAAAGTCGGGGCCGAGATTTGCTTCGTGATCCAGCGTTGATGAAATCTCGGTCAAAATCTTGGTCAAATGTGAAAAATCTCGGCCGAGATGGAACAAATCTCGGCCGAGATCGGGACCGAGATGAGGACCGAGATTCTTCGACAGAAACTTCTGATATGGGATCTCGGTCGAGCTGGCTCGGATCTCGGCCGAGATTTCTCGGATCTCGACCGAGATTGCTCCAATCTCGTGCGTTTCGTCTTGGCTCGTCTTTTCCTCTTTTCCCGTGCCTGCGTGATCGCTCCTAAGCGTCCATCCCAAGGCCTGATCCTCAAATGCATCGTTTTAGCTCCGAAACACGCCAAAATACCTACAAAGACACCAAAAGTGTGTGTAAACATCTATACTCGCAAAGTTTCATTAAACAAGTATAAAGAACACAACTTAAGGCTAAAACATGCATGCGGGAAAAGGGAAAACTAAATATATGCTCTACTAAACTAGGTCGATAATTCATGTTATCACATACAATCGGAAAGAAATATCAGCTACATTTACTAGTAAGTGCGGAAAGAGCGGAGTGAAGGATTTTTGTAGGAACAAGTACGAGTCTATGAAAAAAAAGTACAAGGCATGGACTTTGCTTATGAATTTAGAGACGGGTCTTGGGTGGGACGATAACACTTGGATGATCACAACTTCTAATGATTGGTGGGAGAGGAAAATCAAGGTAATTTTTTTTAAGATATAACATCACATTGTCTTCATGTATATATATTTGTGCAACGACTCGGATGATCACAACTTCTAATGATTGATGTATTATTTATAATTGCGTAGGAAGATATTAATTGCAAGAAGTACAAAAACAAGGGAATGGATGTGGAGTACGAAGAGATGTTGCGTTCACTTTTCTCGGGACATGTAGCAACAGGGCGCCTAGCAATGTCCGCTGCAATGGTTCGTGAACCAAGTCCCGAGCATGTGTCACTTGCTGATGATGAGGAAGCGGGGTTAGGTGACGGTGACGGTGACGGTGACGGTGATGGTGATTGTGATGGTTATGGTGATGGTGATGCGGACGGTGCTTCTAGGTTCTTCCGCGCATTTGTTGATACATGCAATGAAGAAGGAGGAGCATCTAGCATCTGCTATGTAGACGCAGACCCAATTGACGATCCATTTCAGACAACTCATGAAGCTCCAACACCGACTCCAATAAATAAAGTAACTACTGAAAAGGCTCCGGTGAAGAGAAAAAGAGCAAGACAATTAGTTGGATCTTCTAAGTTTGAAGAGTTTCTTGCACAAACAACAAAACACAGTGATCAATTAGTTTCCCTCTTCCAAAATGAAGTATCCTCCAAGGAAAATGCTTAAGATAAAATGCTAGATGAAAGAATGGAAATACTTGATCGTTTGGTGGAACAAAATTTGGTCGAGGTTCGATCACCATTGTGGTGCTTTATAGTTTCAAAGACTAAATCCAGGAAGGATATGAAAGTCTTGAGCAGATTAGGGGATGACGAGCAAAAATTGAGCTGGTTGAAATGGGAGTTTGATAATACTGGAAGAATGTGAACTTTGAGTCTGTTTTAGTTATGGGGATGACAATTTTGTGTTTCGTACTTTTTTTTGTTGAACTTTGAGACTATTTTAGTTATGTATGTCTTTTTTTATGTAAAAGAAAATGAGGATCTTTATGCAACTTGGCTTTGGAGTTTGATGCATATATTTAATTTGTGTGTTCGCTTGTAGGTCCTCATAATACATATCAATATGTCAAGCGGGAGTGACGACAGTGATTAAGAAGTACAAAGACGTCGTCGTCGTTTTGTGCAGGTGTACACATCTCAGTCCGCAATTAAAAGACATTATATTGTGTTGGCTAACCACTACTTCAAACACATGCACTAGCAACCTTGCTACACAGATTACGAACGTGGGAAATTGTGGATGGACGACATATTAGGAGGCCATCATATTCAGACGGTGAATATGTTTAGGATGGACGCAGAAGTCCTTCTACATTTGTGCAACGACTTGGAACAAAATTACGGTCTCACCCCATCAAGAGAGGTTTCAATAATGGAGAAAGTGGGATCTTCCTATACACCCTTGCACAAGGAGCGTCAATTCATGTTGTTGGTGAGCATTTTCAACGGTCCACGGAGACCGTTCATCGATCGTTCCATGATGTACTAAATTCAGTCACCGGGAGTGGAAACGGAGGCCATGGACTAACAGTTGACATTATTAGACCACAGAATCCTAACTTCCCTAGGACACCATCTCATATTGTTGTAGATCCGTGATATAAGGATTATTTCAAGGTATGTAACACCGTCGCTATTTGAAATGAATTGTTATAATTAATCACTAAAACAGTGTATAATTGATGTTCAGGATTGCATAGGATGTCTTGATGGTACACATATTAGCGCATGCATTCCTGAACATTCACAAGGTCCATTCATAGGTCGCAAACATACAGTGACATTCAACATCCTTGTAGTATGTGACTTCAACATGTTGTTCACGTTCGTGTTGTCTGGATGGGAAGGGTCCGGACACGACACAAAGGTTCTCGATAATGCTCTTTGTAACCCAAACGTACAGTTTCCACATCCACCTCCAAACAAGTATTATCTTTGTGACAAAGGCTACGCAGGTAGGCCCGAATTTCTAGTTCCGTACTCAAAGATCTGGTATCACTTGAATCAATTTGATAACGAGCCACCAAACAACAAAAAGGAAGCGTTCAACCAGGCACATTCTTCTTTAAGAAGTTGTATTGAACGATGTTTTGGAGTATTTAAGAAGAGATGGAAGATCTTAGCTGTCATGCCATGTTACCCGGACCACAAACAAGTGGACATTCATATTGCTTGCTTTGCTCTCCACAATTTCATTCGCTTATATTCAGACTATGATGACTTGTCTGAAGATGATAACCAACCATCAATGTCCAACCTTAATGATGGAGAAGATGTTGGAAACAACGTTGGCAATGATAGAGGAATGGGTCATATTCGTGATCAGATTGCTTCTGTAATATGGAACGCAAGAAGGAATGTGTAGTGGTTATGTTATCAATATTTGTGTACTTGTGTATTGAACGATGTGGTAATGTTATGTTTACTTTTGCGTTGTTGAAAAACAAAGGTTTTTTTGGAATATCGGGCGAACAAGAGAGTGTCTCGGCCTATCTGGTAGCAATCTCGGCCGAGATTGCTCAGATGGGCCGAGATTGAACTATCTGTTGTCAAATCTCCTAGATTGCTATCAGATGGGCCGAGATTGGATTATTTGTTGTCAAATCTCGGCCAATCTGGTAGCAATCTCGGCCGAGATTGCTACCAGATAGGCCGAGATTTGACTATGTATTGTCAAATCTCGGCCAATCTGGAAGCAATCTCGGCCGAGATTTGACAACAGAATCTGTTTGCACAATTCATACATAAGACATTGCAAGCACTAGTTAAAGATACATTCATACCAATAAGGAATACCAATGAAAAAGTCATCGCATTCATCAATAAACGAGAGTCTAAATTGTCATTCCAAATATTTAAAGATACATTCATACATTCATCAATAAACGAGTGTAATAGTACATAAAATATGCGAAAAGTACAACGCCGGTAACTAAACCATAAACAAACGCATTTAATTTCTCACTTTCCGTTTTCTTGTTCTACTCTTTTGATAGAGCGAGTTATTTCTTCGTTGCGTCCAAATCAGCGGCATTCTCCATTTCCCACATGCGTACTCTTCCATATTCATATTTCAATTTCTTGTTTTCTTCCCTTAAGCCATCCACGTATCCTCGTAATGGTGAGGATTGATGAATTTGACATTCAGCAAAAGCACACATGAGCATCTCATCTAAATTTGTTTCATCCTTAGGCATCGATTCACCATGTCTCCAGTAGTCGGGATCTCCGTTGTCACAGCTAGAGTCGTCCGACATATTCCTACAATAAAAAGTAGGGTAATATTGCAAGCAAAAATTTTCATAGCTGTTGAACCATAGATATCAGTAGTACTCGAATTATTCATAAATATAAAACTCTAAAGACAAACACATTTGAGCTGATGAAAAAACACATGTCCTCTAATGGAATCTAGTGCTATGTTGGTTATAAATCACTTTAAAATTCAAAGATTAAAGAAGCTACAACTTTATAGTCAAAACTAAGCAATATGCTCAGTTAAAGTTAGTAGATATCCTCTTCAAATGTGCCTAACTTGAGAACAACGAGTTTCGGTTCATAGTTTTTACTTGTATCATTTTACATTACAACAATAAC
Source organism: Fagopyrum tataricum (assembly GCA_002319775.1). Classification (NCBI taxonomy): domain Eukaryota; kingdom Viridiplantae; phylum Streptophyta; class Magnoliopsida; order Caryophyllales; family Polygonaceae; genus Fagopyrum; species Fagopyrum tataricum. The sequence continues at coordinate 32,074,994 of CM008284.1, forward strand.
ACTCTTCATGATGCCTAAAACTCTTGTAACTCAACTCATCATTGCATCCAAAAATATTTTTGTGAAGAAAAGTAGCACAGACTCAACAAAGCACCCATCTTTCTACCTATAATCTTTCTATCAGTTACCTAAAAGTCACAAAAACTGACCAAAAGAATGAGAACTCAATTGCATAGAAGAGTCAAACAATCACTAATTGCATCATAAGCACTCAATTTGAAACCCAAAAAGACAACCATAAGCACTCAATTGCATCATGATTTACAAATGAAACCAAAAGAATGAGAACGACAAAGAAAATCAAAGTGTAGTTATTCACTTTACAATGTCAGCATCCATCAAAAGGCCATATCAACAAAACAAAATCACAATGAACAAAATCTCCCCTCAGGCCATCAACAAAACAAAATCAACTCAGAAATCAACTCAAAAATATTTAAAAACAAAGACAATTGCCCTATTTTTGAAGAGCAAGGTACAACCAAGGCCAAATTTGTGAAAAATCTCCCCGCATGCCCTCACCAACAGCAAAAATCGAGATTTTTAGAGTTATTTTCAAGATCAGTCGAGATTTTTAGAGCAAAATCAGTCGAGATCAAGGCCAAATCGAGATTTTTAGAGTAATCTATATCTTCAAGACAAGTTGTGAAAATCTCCCCGCAAGCCCTCACCAACCAAGGCCAAATCGAGGTTTTTAGAGCAAAAATCGAGATTTTTAGGCCCAATTTGTGAAAAATCTCCCCACAGGCCCTCTTCCCTTTAGCTTTGGAGGTATCAAAATCGAAGAAGAGTAAAAAAAAAGAAGCCATAACGCAGTCGCCGTTTTCTCTAGATCCAACACATCAAGCGAATCCAAGAAAGGAAATAGGGTTACCTGGAAGAGACGATGACCGGAAACCAGAGCCAGATGTGCGTTCGCCGGAAACCAGTAGGATCCAGTCACCGTTTCCCTTCATTTGTCGAGGAGAGATATCTTGAGTGAAGCCGTTCTTCTTCAATCGTCGAGGAGAGAAGCAGGTAGGGTAATAGATGGTAGAGGGGCGTGAATAAGGTGAACAGTAGGGATACCATCGTCTTTTTGTTTCTAAAAAACTAAAACTTTTTTTTTTTTACGGTTTGAAAAGCACTCAAACATAAACCGAAACTGAAGTGTTTTAGTACATGCCAAACAACAAACAACAAAATAGAAGAAAAACACTGCCAAACACTAATAACCACTTCAGTTTGGTGCCTACCAAACTCAACCTACAACACAACCTCTTTCATATATATATAACCACTTCTTATAAATTTATTTTCAATTACAAACCCCTTATGTTATTAACATATCGTCACGCAGTTGACAGTCTATTAAATATTTCATCCACGGCCCACAGAAAATAAATATATGATTTCATATAATAATGTCTAAATTATGAAAGCGTTAAAATTTTATATACTAATTACAAAAAAACCTTTTTAGTAGTTGAATATATATTTATATTCAAAATAAAAATCCTTCTCCTTCCAAAAGAGGGAATATCACTCATAATCAAGAGAAGAGAAGTAGAGAAGCCACATATTTTTCGTACATCCAAAACCCCAAAATCAACGCGCCCCACACGCAGAGTAAAATACTCACAAAATTTTCATATCTCTCACGATCGAAGATGAGCATTAACTAGTCATATCCAATTCATAACCCAAAGATCTGCAAACGTGATCTCTTTCTTCATCATAGATTTACAAGTTTGGCCATGGATTTCAAGTATGGCTCCCTCTACACGGTGGATTTTGCGTGATCCAGATTCAGAAAAAAATTGAAAGTTTGCGATTAAGAGTACTAGAAGATGGATCTGTGTTCCGTCAAAAAGAGATAAGGGTAAGGAGTGATGGGACGCTTCGGCCGGACTTCACTTTCCTCTTTTGCCGATCTCTTTGTTTTCCCTCTGCCATGGAAAGAGTTTGTTCACCACTTTGAGATTTGGTGGTGCTTTTTCGAAATGTCAGAAGTTTGGTGGAGTTTTGGCAATATCACAGTTGCGTGCGGTGCGTTGCTTGCGTCTCTCGGCCGGTTGAAGTACCGACCCTTATTTATGAGAAAGTCCTCCTTGCGTTCTTCTATCAACCTCATCCACAATTTCTCGATCTTCTCCTCTGTTCTTTTCCTGAGGATCGAGCTTATGTCCTCCAATTTCTCCTTGTGTGGTTCCCTGGTGTGTTCCCTCTGCTTTGATATGGAAAAGCCGAATGACTCCTTTCGGGATAAATTGCTGGCTAACCCCAAAACCACTAGCGTTGGATCCGATATACCAAATGAAACCACTACAAACAATACCACTTTTGAGGCCTTAAAGCCAACAAAAAATACCAACGAAAAAGACTCAGGCCCTTGCAAGGGTGACTTGTCGAGACCTTCTAAGGCTGACAAGGGAAAAATGCCAATGAAAAATCAGTATTTGGTGAATGAGGAAACTCTAACCAACAGTGACGAGGAGGACATGGATTTGGATGCTTATGTCAAGCACCTCGACAAAGTCCGATATTGACGCCCTCAAACTCAAAGACTCCTCCCTAATCGGTAGAGTGTTTGGGAAACCCCTTGAGTTTGCAAAAATAAGAATGAAGTTGATGAAGGATTGGAGATTCGTGTATGGGGAGTTTCATCTTATACCTAAGGCCAACAACTGGTTCGAAATCCGATTTGCAAACCCAATCGACAAGAAAAAAGTGTGGGAGGGCAGACCCTTCCATGTTTTCGGAAAAGTTCTCATCCTTAGGTTTTGGAATCCGAGCTTTGATCCATTCACTCAAAACATTTGTAGAATCGATACCTGGGTGCAAATTCTACAAACCACTACAAACAATACCAACGAAACCACTACAAACAATACCAACGTAAAAGACTCAAGCCCTTGCAAGGGTGACTTGTCGAGACCTTCTAAGGCTGACAAGGGAAAAATGCCAATGAAAAATCAGTATTTGGTGAATGAGGAAACTCTAACCAACAGTGACGAGGAGGATATGGATTTGGATGCTTATGTCAAGCACCTCGACAAAGTCCGATATGACGCCCTCAAACTCAAAGACTCCTCCCTAATCGGTAGAGTGTTTGGGGAACCCCTTGAGTTTGCAAAAATAAGAATGAAGTTGATGAAGGATTGGAGATTCGTGTATGGGGAGTTTCATCTTATACCTAAGGCCAACAACTGGTTCGAAATCCCATTTGCAAACCCAATCGACAAGAAAAAAGTGTGGGAGGGCAGACCCTTCCATGTTTTCGGAAAAGTTCTCATCCTTAGGTTTTGGAATCCGAGCTTTGATCCATTCACTGAAAACATTTGTAGAATCGATACCTAGGTGCGAATTCCCCTTCTTCCTATTGAACTGTGCAATGCTGAGGCAGTTAAAACAATTGTCAAGAGGCACAAGCTGGGCACCTTTGTCAAATTTGACAACAACAATGAAAGGAAACTTGAAAACAAGTTCCCAAGATTCTGCATCAATGTAGACATGGCCGGAGGAGTCGTTGGTGAAGTTCTTATCCCAAATACTAAGAGAGAGTTTGTCAAATATAATCTTTGGTTAGAAGATTTTCCCGAAGGATGTGGGAACTGTGGTCTTCGTGATCACGGTTTTAACAAATGCCCTCTAAGATCCTTCCAACCAAAGAAGATACAAATCAATATCATTAGGACCTCCTACGGAGGAGAAGACGGACCTTAAGGAGACCAATCCTAATTCTAAAGAAGCCAAGGAAGGGGATTGGACCTTAAAAAACAAGAAAGCTAAGGATGGTGCTACTACAACTGAGAATCTAGACTCGGCCAAGCCGTATCTTGATGGGAAAAGCGGGTTTGATGTCTCATTCGTCTATAAGCCAGAGTCTAAAACCAAGATGAATTTTGTCCCCCATGAAGAGTCTGAAGGTTCTAAGCTGACGGACTCTCAAGCTGCTGACATTACAAAGCCGACCCCAGGTATGTCTTTTTTGTACAACAATTTTAACTGTAATCATGTCTACACTGATTCCTTTGTCGCCTGTGTTGGTGTAGATGTGTGCAGGAGCACTCAACCGGTTATCTCCGCTACTCAAAAGCAACCGAGTCAACCAAATACAAATGATACGAATATTGAGCCAAGTATGGAGAAGTTGGACTCCTCTGCAAAAATTCTTGACATCCAACGTCTTATGGAAACTGGTGATCTTCTTGATGAAGATGATGGGGATATGAAATACTTTGATGAAGATATAATTTTAGAAGGAAATCTTGATGGTGAAGATGAAGATTTAATCCCATCCAATCTCTCTTTCCACTCCAAAGAATCTGCGGATGACTTTGTTATCAAGAAGCTTGGGGTGCTAAAGTGTAAGATCCGAAATTTTTATTCCGGACTTAGAGCGTTTTGTAGATCTTCCCGCAGGCACGAGGTGCCGAGTGCCGGGAATTATTCCTAAAATCCCGAGCCGACGCGTCGTTTTTCCCTTTTCCGCTTTCCGACCCTTCGTTCCGAGCTAAGGTGACAAGAGGTCATTTTCGACCCCTCGTTCCGAGGTGAGGTGACAAGAGGTCAGCTGACCCCTTGATCCCCTCTCCACTTTTTCAGCTCTTGTCCCTTCCCTCTCTTTCTCTTTCACGTTATTCTTCTCCCACTCTTCCTCTCTTCTCTCTCTTTGCTCTTCTTCCATCTTGGGAAGCTCTTGCATGTGTGGACTGCAGTGGAGGGAATCCAGATCAAGTGTGGTAAGCTTCTTCCTCTTCCTTCCTTCTCCTTCATGGTTGTTTTCCCTTTCTTCTTCCCTCCTTCATCCATGGCCATGGATGAAGCTCTTGAGAAGCTTTTTCCTCAAATCCTTGCATGCATGTGTTCTTAGCTTGTTTAGGTCGTAGAGAGGAGTCTAAGATCAGTGGTTGGTGTTTGGAGAAGACCCAGCAAGGAGAGGAGGACATTGGAGCAAAGGATCCACGGTCGAAGACGAAGAAGACGAGCTTCTGCAGCGTGACCGCGGGGCGGATCAACAGAGCCGCGGGTGCGGATCCAAGACACCGCAGGGGCGGAGCCAGGCGGCACAAGGAGGCGTCAGGCGGCACAAGGAGCCGTAGGGGCGGCGCCAGAAGCCGTAGGGGCGGTGCCAGGAGGCGCCAGCAGGCGTAGGGGCGGCGCCAGGAGACGCCAGGAGGCGTAGGAGCGGCGCCAGGAGGTGCAGGAGTGGCGCCAGGAGGCCGCGGGACGGTGACTGCTCAGCAAGGGCGTCAGCTTGACTCTACAGCTGCGTTTTCTTCGACAGTAGGTTCCTCTTCCCCCTTCCACTTCGTTCCTTCCTTAGTTTTGTAGTTGTATCATGTTATTGGCATGCCTAGGATGGATCTAGAGTAGCTTGAGATGCCACTTAGTGGTTGTGAACCTAGGAGCCCTTAAGGCTCGATGTTGTGATGGTTATGAGTATGATGAGCATGATGGACCTTCTAGGCTAGCTTGTTCCTTCTTGGCTGAGGTTTAAGATCATGTGAGGTTATAAGCTGTTGTGAATTGCTTTCATGTGCTGAGAGTGTGATGAGTACCTTGGACCCAAGGATGCATTCCTAGCTTGAGGGTTAGGTGATCTTGCTTAGATCACTAGAGTGAAGTCTAAGAGACTTCTTGAGCATGAGCATGTATTGATATGCATATCTCTTGTGAGCAGGTTGTGGGCTTCGTCCTTAAGGAAGCGAGAGTGTTGTGATTTGAGTGTGGAGACGAGGTAAGTCTCCGGACTTACTTAGCTCGTATTTTACGTATTAGCATCGATGTGTATTGGTGGTGTGTGTTTGTGTTATTGTTTATGTTATAACAACTAAACCGGTAAATAGGACCACCGACCTTATATTATTTTGGCCCAAGTGTATGATATCGGGCGGTGACATCATCTGCCTAGCTCTTGCGAGAGTCTAGGAGGTTCTCGGCGACTAGCCCGGGCGGGTAGACGGTCGGATGCATCAGTACCATTCCTTGCCGGTAAGTAGGGACCGAGGCGAGACCACGGTGGTTCTCGTGTCACAAACCTAAGTTGAATTAGAACGGGATATGACTTAATAATAAAAAGATAATAACCGGACTTGTATGTTTTGTGTTATGTGATGTATATGTGTATGTGCCTTCACCTCTTTTTTAATGCTTCGAATATGAGCTAACGGTTTTAAACCGTTTGTGTAGATGACTTGCAGGTTAGGGACGCCGCCGAGTGAGGTGGAGGAGTGGACAGCTGGGGTCTCCGTACATTATAGGGTGGGGACGTTTTTGGGTTATGTTTTCGTATTGTTTTTTGTGGACTTTGTTGTACGGTTTAGATTTCCGTATCGGAGTTATGTCGTTTTGAGGACTCGGCTGAGTTTCCACTTTGTATTCTTACTTTTCAGTTTCTCGCATACATTATAAACGGTTTGAGTTTTTGCCTTTATTTGTCCCATGTTGGAATGGTCCGGTGAAATTGTTGTCAGGCTAAGGATCGGGACCCATTGTGAGGTCTGGCCCGTAGCATCCCGAGTCCCGCGGATTTGGGTGTTACAAAAGTGGTATCAGAGCCCTAGGTTGACAACAATGGCACTCGCAATCTTTTTAAAGGCCGAATGAGGGATAAACAGAACCCACACGGGTTCTGACTTTTCGTTTTCAAAATCATGTGCATGAGTCGGGTTTGGGTTAGAATGTACGGGACCACCACTCCATCCGCAAACCTCGGCGACTTAGATCTCTAGAGTTGATGTATGTATGTATATTATTACGTAGTTATTTATATATATGTCCTTAGGATGTTTTTGGATTTGTATGTACCTAGCTATGTATGTGACCTTAGGATGTTTTGGGCTTGTATGCCTTGGATGTATATTGTGATCATGCTTTCCTTTATGCCTTTAGAAGTTTTATCATACCGAGATCGTTAGTATTACCTATTTATTTATACATAAGTAAACGCCATACGCTATTAAATGGCACGTACGAGAGCTACCGCTTACATAGGACCCGCCAGGGGTAGACCCCCTCTTTCTCCTACCTTCCTGAGACGGGGACGAGTAAGAAGACCTTCAGGTGCAAGAGGTCGGGGACGTATCCCCATTGCGGACCGCCAGTTGTGGATCCACCAGTAGTTAAGGTTCCCGTAGAGGACGTCGCCGAGAGCCTCGTTCCCGAGGCTGGGGATAGGACCGTTGGGAGGTCCGGGCACAGAGTTCTCCATCTGCCTGGACCAGGGGAGCGTCCATTGGAGCTACCGTGTTTGAGGACTACGTATGACGAGAACGATGGAGATAACAAACTTAAGTTCTTCGAGGAGACGCGTGGACAACTAAATATGCGAATCGAGGAGGAGATGGGTGCATTCTAACAAGGTTAAAGGCGGTGTTCCATCACGAGAAGTGAAGCTTTCCTTAGACGCTCTTAAGCGTTGGAGTCAAGATGAGAACGTGATCGAACCAAGTGTGAAGGATGTAAGATACCGTAAGTTAAGCTTACGAGGTACCATTAAGTGAAGAGTCAACATTACGAGAGTTATAAGAAGAATGGCAAGGTGGGGATTTACGCGGAGTTGACCGGTTTCCGTTATGACGATAAGGCGAAGAAACGCCAAAAAAGGAGGAAGTATGTATAAATGATGATCCTAAGAAGATGAGAGCAACACGTGGATGCTAACTAACTTTAGAGATTTTGAGAAGACGCACTTACAAGATATCATGAAGCGCGGTTAAGCCTATGAAGGCGAGTCGTGTGACTCAACAACGCCGAGAAGGGGGTATATTTATCTCGCTGAAGGAAAAGAAAGCGTGGAATGAAGAATGAGCTAACGGAGTTTAAGTTGAGTACCCCGAGAGGGTAGCCTTCATGAGAGTGGTAACATGGAAGCATAGAATAATGGTAAGTCATTGACATAGGAGAAGGTCATTTATCAACTAATTGGTGACAACCGAGAACGCGCATGTGCGGGTGGTCTATGGATGAGTGTGGGGGAGAGTAACCAGGCTGTAGGATCATAAAGGAACGGTAAAAAAAACTTAGAATATATCTTAAACTCTTGATTTGAAGTTGTTATGGAGAACACCAGTTTGCGAAAAGAGAGACGGCTATCTCCATTTGTACATCGATTACAATGAGCCGAACAAGATGACAATGAAGAACAAGTACCCCCTTACCACGTATAGATGATCTACTCGACCGGTTGCAAGGGTCGGGGGTCTCTTCTAAGATCGAGTTAAGGTTTGATTGTGACCAATTGAGAAGTCGAGACTAGGATATTGCAAACACGGCATTCCGAACAAACCATGGTCACTACGAGTTGTAGTGATTTCATATGGGCTTACTAAGGCCCCGAATAAGACATTTGGGTCCACTCTCGAAGAAGAGAGAAGTTGTATGACCAGTTGTCTCGGGATGACAACCCCCGAAGAATGTGATAGAAGTTACAAGTTTTCTTGGATGTGCTGACCATTACCGGATTTGTGGAGAGATCCTCCAAGTAACACCATCTATGGCTAACCTACTCCGTATGACGATGAAGTATTGAGTGGGACGAAAATGGACAATGGAGTTGTTGAGAGTTAAGAGGAGATTCATTGGTGCAACTGTTTTGAAATTGCCTCGAGGTATGATCAGTTTGAAGTGTACAAGTGATTCTTCAAGACATGGTCTTGATTGAGTATTGAGAGACGATGTAAAAGTTATAGCATACATGTCTCGTTAGTAGAAGCAGTGTGAAGCAAAGTATTTCCTTCATTACTTAAAACATGCAACAAGAATTGAGGAAATGTAACATCAAAGTGTGGTTTGACAAGAACCAAAGCCAACGGTGTAAATTGGAAGTTCGATCTTCTTTGTTAGAGACAAGCAAAGAAGAAACATAATGGAAATGTTGTAGTGAGAAAGATCCGAGAAAGAAGTTGAGTTTCCGATACATCGGACCTTTTTGAGATCTTAGCGCAAGTTGGAAAAGTGTTTTACCGGTTGGCATGGCCGCCTCCTAGGACGGTCAAGGAGGTGCGCAGTTTCTTGGGCTTAGCGGGATACTACCGCCGTTTTGTTGAGGGTTTCTCCGTGATTGCACGACCGCTCACTTCCTTGTTGAGGAAGTCCACCAGGTTCGTCTGGTTCGAGCCTTGTCAACAAAACTTCGAAGAGCTGAAGTGGAGGTTGACCTCCCCTCCTATTTTAGCCCAGCCTGAGGGCGTAGAGGATTTTGTAGTGTATAGTGACGCCTCCAAGCTACGCTTGGGGTGTGTTTTGATGCAGAGAGGTAGGGTTATTGCGTACGCTTCTCGGCAGCTGAAGTCGTACGAGGAGAATTACCCTACCCATGATCTTGAGCTAGCGGCAGTGATTCATGCCCTGAAGATCTGGCGACATTACTTGTACGGGGTTATGTGCCAGGTCTTCACAGACCATAAGAGTCTGAAGTAGATATTCACTCAGCGGGAGTTGAATAACTGTCAGAGGAGATGGTTGGAGCTGATTAAGGACTTTGACGTAGAGATTTTGTACCATCTGGGGAAGGCAAACATAGTCGCCGATGCTTTGAGTAGGAGGACACCTCGAGAGGAGGCTATAGCTCTGCTTACGGTTCAGCCACAGTTGCAGAGGGATTTGATAGAATTGGAGTTGGATATCCGGTTCCCGGATACGGACTATTGTTTGTCCGAGTTAGAGGTATTACCTGACATGTCCGGAGAGATCCGACAGAAGCAAGAGGGATGTCCCATCTTGATGAGGATCCGGGACAAGCACCGTAGTTTGTCACAGGAGCAGACGCGCTATTGAGATGCCAGGGACGTATTTGTGTACAGTCGGACCAGGAGTTGAGAGAACGGATTTTGTATGAGGCACATTCCTCACCTTACTCTGTGCACCCAGGCACGAGTAAGATGTACCAGGATATTAGGAGATTTTATTGGTGGGGCGGGCTTAAGCCTGATGTAGCTAGATATGTGGCCCGATGCGCGACCTGCCAGCAGGTCAAGATCGACTACCAAAGACACGGAGGAGAGCTTCACCCACTGCCCATGCCGCAGTGGAAGTGGAAGGACATATCCATGGATTTCGTTACCGGTCTGAGACCGAGTAGGAGCTTCTACGCGATATGGGTAGTAGTAGATCGGTTGACGAAGACCGCGCGTTTCATCCCGATACGGGAAACGTGGCCGGTTATTCGTTTAGCCGAGGAGTTAACCGTCAGATTGTGAGATTACATGAAGTACCGAGGACCATCATCTCGGACAGGGACGGGCGTTTTACCTCGAGGTTCTGGCACGCGTCGATTGGGATGGCACCGTATGAGGCATTGTATGGACGGAGATGTTGTACTCCCTTATGTTGGGATGAGCCGGGGAGTTCTAGCGTTGTAGCTCCAGATCAGGTACAGGACGACTTGACTAGAGTTACTTTGATCCGAGAGAGGATGTTTGCCGCGCAGAGCCGTCAGAGGTCGTATGCGGATAGGAGGCGTAGACCTCTCGAGTTCAGGGTAGGAGCTCAGGTGTGGTTGAGGGTATCACCGACGCGGGGCGTCAGGCGATTCGGCATTAAGGGGAAGTTAAGCCCCCGATATGTCGGTCCATTCGAGATCTTGGAGAGAGTCGGTAAGGTGGCATATCGGTTAGCATTGTCACCGCGGTTGGAGGGTATACATCCGGTATTTCATGTCTCTTAGCTGAGAGAGTACATACACGACCCGAGGCACATCATTAGCCACGAGGACCTAGTGGTCGAGCCGGACCATACTTTTGCAGAGCATCCGATAGCGGTTTTAGAGCGGAGTACGAGGCGCCTTCGATCGAAGGAGATACCGATGCTGAGAGTGTAGTGGTCGAGGCGAGGAGCCGATGAGGCTACATGGGAGACGGAGGATAGTATCCGGAGGAACTATCCCGAGTTTTACGCAGATTTAGCGACATCGATAGGGCCGTCGGGTTAGTCCCGAGATCTTCCCTTGTTTGTTCTATGTGTTTATGTCATGACGTGTTATGTGAGTTCGTATGAGTATATGTATACCTTGCGAGGTCTTGATGTGATTCTATACGTAGACTTGGATTAGAGCCGATAGTTGACGTTTTATGAGTTCCACGTGGTTACGAGACGTGTTGGATCGAGAGTGCTGCGTTTAGCAAGTTTCGGGACGAAACTTGTTTTTAGGGGGGTTAGTTGTAACATCCGGAATTTTTATTTTGGACTTAGAGCGTTTTGTAGATCTTCCCGCAGGCACGAGATGCGGAGTGTCGGGATTTATTCTTAAAATCCCGAGCCGACTCGTCGTTTTTCCCTTTTCCGCTTTCCGACCCTTCGTTCCGAGATGAGGTGTCAAGAGGTCATTTCCGACCCCTCGTTCCGAGGTGAGGTGACAAGAGTTCAGCTGACCCCTTGATCCCCTCTCCACTTTTTCAGCTCTTGTCCCTTCCCTCTCTCTCTCCTCTCTTTCTCTTTCACGTTATTCTTCTCCCACTCTTCATCTCTTCTCTCTCTTTGCTCTTCTTCCATCTTGGGAAGCTCTTGCATGTGTGGACTGCAGTGGAGGGAATCCAGATCAAGTATGGTAAGCTTCTTCCTCTTCCTTCCTTCTCCTTCATTGTTGTTTTCCCTTTCTTCTTCCCTCCTTCATCCATGGCCATGGATGAAGCTCTTGAGAAGCTTTTTCCTCAAATCCTTGCATGCATGTGTTCTTAGCTTGTTTAGATCGTTGAGAGAAGTCTAAGATCAGTGGTTGGTGTTTGGAGAAGACCCAACAAGGAGGTGAGGACATTGGAGCCAAGGATCCACGGTCGAAAACGAAGAAGACGAGCTTCTGCAGCGTGACCGCGGGGGCGGATCAACAGAGCCGCGGGTGCGGATCCAGAACACCGCAAGGGCGGCCCAGGACACCGCATGGGCGGAGCCAGGCGGCACCAGGAGCCGCAGGGGCAGCACCAGAAGCCGCAGGGGCGTTGCCAAGAGGCGCCAGCAGGCGCAGGGGCGGCGCCAGGAGACGCCAGGAGGCCGCGGGGGCGGTGACTGCTCCGTAGGGGCGTCAGCTTGACTCCGCGGCTGCATTTTCTTCGACAGTAGGTTCCTCTTCTCCCTTCCTCTTCGTTCCTTCCTTAGTTTTGTAGTTGTATCATGTTAGTAGCATGCCTAGGATGGATCTAGAGTAGCTTGAGATGCCACTTAGTGGTTGTGAACCTAGGAGCCCTTAAGGCTCGATGTTGTGATGGTTATGAGTATGATGAGCATGATGGACCTTCTAGGCTAGCTTGTTCCTTCTTGGCTGAGGTTTAAGATCATGTGAGGTTATAAGCTGTTGTGAATTGCTTTCATGTGTTGAGAGTGTGGTGAGTACCTTGGACCCTAGGATGCATTCCTAGCTTGAGGGTTAGGTGATCTTGGGTAGATCACTAGAGTGAAGTCTAAGACTTCTTGAGCGTGAGCATGTATTGATATGCATATCTCTTGTGAGCAGGTTGTGGGCTTCCTCCTTAAGGAAGCGAGAGTGTTGTGATTTGAGTGTGGAGACGAGGTAAGTCTCCGGACTTACTTAGCTCATATTTTACGTATTAGCATCGATGTGTGTTGGTGGTGTGTGTTTGTGTTATTGTTTATGTTATAACAACTAAACCGGTAAATAGGACCACTGACCTTATATTATTTTGGCCCCAAGTGTATGATAACGGGTGGTGACATCATCTGCCTAGCTCTTGCGAGAGTCTAGGAGGTTCTCGGCGACTAGCCCGGGCGGGTAGACGGTCGGATGCATCAGTACCATTCCTTGCCGATAAGTAGGGATCGAGGCGAGACCACGGTGGTTCTCGTGTCACAAACCTAAGTTGAATTAGAACAGGATATGACTTAATAATAAAAAGATAATAAACCGGACTTGTATGTTTTGTGTTATGTGATGTATATGTGTATGTGCCTTCACCTCTTTTCTAATGCTTCGAATATGAGCTAACGGTTTTAAACCGTTTGTGTAGATGACTTGCAGGTTAGGGACGCCGCCGAGTGAGGTGGAGGAGTGGACAGTCGGGGTCTCCGTACATTATAGGACGGGGACGTTTTGGGGTTATGTTTTCGTATTGTTGGTTTGTGAATTTTGTTGTACGGTTTAGATTTCCGTATCGGAGTTATGTCGTTTTGAGGACTCGGCTGAGTTTGCACTTCGTATTCTTACTTTTCAGTTTCTCGCATACATTATAAACGGTTTGAGTTTTTGCCTTTATTTGTGCCATGTTGGAAAGGTCCGGTGAAATTGTTGGCAGGCTAAGGGTCGGGACCCATTGTGAGGTCTCGCCCGTAGCATCCCGAGTCCCGCGGATTTGGAGTGTTACCAAAGGCTTTCAATGGCGACAATTCAGCCGCCAACTCCAACAAGAGGGCGATGGATGAAGATGACCTCGATACGGCTACCTCTGATCCTTGTGGAGGTAACAAGAAGAAGAAAATTGGTTAATTATAACGTACAACACTTTTTGAATTTTCGATTCCATAAGATTTACTTGGCTTATGGATATCGACTTTTGGGTTTTGCGGCGCCTAAAACCGAAAACCTATTTGTGTCCTAGGATTATGTTGGATTTTACATTCACTTTCAACCCTAGGAACCACTCTACTTCTACCTCGTTTGATCTTGTTTCTGATGTTCGCATTTGTGGCATTTTGTGTATTGGGACCAAACATCCCCAAAGTTGTATTATGACAAATCAAGGGTCCCTTGACCTTGATTTACTGCTATGTAAAACAATGGATGCTCTGTTTTGGAATTTGCTCTTGTTTCATTCCTTACAGGGAACATATATGGTTTTAGCAATTGGTTTTTATGGTGGGAGTTACTCCCCTTCGTCATGCTCTTTAAACCACAACTCGAAATATAATATTGTTAATGGCATATCTCTTTGGGAAATCAAGATCCTCTCCTTATATTACCCTACGTAATCTATATACTACTATTAAAGCCAAAGCATTTTCTTTCACATGGTGCTCCCTCAAAGATGTTTTGCCACGTGTCATTTTCATAGAATTTTGAATTTTTTTATAAAATTATATAAAAAAAATTTGTTGTCGTATAACATATTAGAATAATATAATAAGATGCTTGAATAATTTCACATTATAACTTTAACATATAATAATAACTTTCCTACAATACATAATAACAAACTATAATTAACAAACTATGATACATAATATTATATACTTACCAAAGTTACAATATTTCTATACTTCTATCACCTCACTTTCCGATCTTTTACCTTTTTTAATTGATACAAACAAAATTTTAAACATTATATTGCACTATTTATATTAAAACTAAGTGGTTATTGTTTTACATTTGTAGATTCATTGTTAATAAAATTTATACATAAATCTAATTTGATTGCAACTAAGTACCCCTATATCCCAATTTTCTAAATTATAAAAAAATGTAATGAAACAAATTAACCAAAATATTTTTATTTTTTGCAGAAATTTAATATATATATTACTATTAAAGCCAAAGCATTTTCTTTCACATGATGTTTCCTCAAAGATTTTTTTGCCACATGTCATTTTCTTAGAATTTTGAATTTTTGATAAAATTATTTTTTTTTTTTTGTTGTCATATAACATATTAGAATAATATAATAAGATGCTTGGATAATTTCACATTATAACTTTAACATATAATAATAACTTTCCTACAATACATAATAACAAACTATAATTAACAAACTATGATACATAATATTATATACTTACCAAAGTTACAATATCTCTATACTTCTATCACCTCACTTTCCGATCTTTTACCTTTTTTAATTGATACAAACAAAATTTTGAACATTATATTGCACTATTTATATTAAAGCTAAGTGGTTATTGTTTTACATTTGTACATTCATTGTTAATAAAATTTATACATAAATCTAATTTGATTGTAACTAAGTACCCCTATATCCCAATTTTCTAAATTAAAAAAAAAATATAATGAAACAAATTAACCAAAACATTTCTATTTTTTCCAAAAAGTTAATAAAAAAAATTTGAGCTCGATATTTCATTTTTTTTAAATAAAATATGATATGGGCTCGGATGTAACACCCCGAATTTTAGAAATCCGGAGCGTTACAGGCTAGGACCTCACAATGGGTCCCGGCCTTAGTTTGACAACAATTTCACAACGGACCTTGCAACAAGGCACAAATATTAAAACGGTAAATTTTTAAATAAAGTATTCAAAGTAATAAAACGTGACCAACATAAAACAGCCAATAAGACAAATGAGTCTAACAGTGCAAGTCAACTAAGGAAATAAATAACCGAAATAAATACCCAAACACCCGATCCTAGTACGGAAACCCTGGTTGGCCACATCACTCTCGATCTCTCGGTAGAGATCTAACCTGCATCATCTAACAACACGGTATAAACTGTTAGCTACAATTCTAATACTAAAGTGTCACTAGAGCACAAACACACACAAGGCCATATGCAATAATCACTCAGCATGTACACACAGATCCCGGTTTATTATCTTTTCATTTCGTGACTTGATCCAGTCTAATTTCCATCTTATCTTGTAACACAAGAGTCTCCCGACTCCTGCCCCCGTCCCTGTAAACCAGTAGGGATGGTGTATGTACCTCTTCCCGTATACCTACTGGACTGGTCGCGGGTGAATCCTCCGGCACCATCGGCCCGGACCAACGGTTACGGCACGTTATCATACACTTGTGTCTTACTTAACAACAAAAAACTGTGATCTAATCCGTTCATTTTATTTCTCATAATATACCACACACCACTCAAATGCACACTCAGTATAAAACAGTAACTAAGTGAGTCCTACGAACTCACCTTATCGTACTAGTCTCCAAAGTCTCGCGATCTTGCCAATAAAAGATCCGATTATCCTGTTCATTATATTATCATCTATTAGACCAATCTCGACTCACATTATTACTCGATTTATCGCTCTTCAGAGTCAGGGTATGACACCTAACATCAATACCTCGACATTCTTTAACAACTTTGGTTTTAGGACTACCCGTCCCTTTCACGTTCCCTCGTTTATAAACTTGTATTTTTATTAATCAATACTAAAACGCATCTTGTCTAAGGTTAGCGATTATTCCGCTACTCTCTATTCTTATCCCAGTCTCAACCGTACCTTTCTTTTTCATCTATTAAATTTCGGTTCTACCTTACATATGTATCTATCATTAATCCAATATTTTCTTAATATATATGACTTCCCATATAAAGCATTTGGCCACTAAAATATATGTATTTACACTTAGGACTTATAATAAAACTTTACGGAATTCACTAAATCGAAAAGCTCGGAATTGGGTCTAACCGGGTCGGTTAAAGAGTAAGCAACCGGATAGCTCGTGTCAAGTGGCGTCGGCAGCAGTTTACGTCAAGTCTCGGATTTGACACCCACTGTAACAAACAAGACCTTTTAGTATTGGTATACAAGGTTCAACGATTGAAATTTTCTGAGAGCCACGGTTGACAAAGCAACGTTTAGGGAAAGCTCACTTTTTCAATATCTGCACAGTACTTGGGCGAGGCAATGCGTCTAGGAGTGGAGCCCACAGTTCCGGTCTCAATCTGTCCAGTCAGAAGGAAGGTATTCCGTTGGGTTCAACCGGAGGGCGCCTCTGTTCGAGGTTCGTTGACGAAGCGACGGCCGGAAATTTGCAACGGCCGAACCGAGTTCGATATCCTGGCCTGCGAAATCATTATCTCGATTAAACCTGTTTTCATCCTCGTTAACAGTTTCTCACTCGAGCGTAGAGGCTTACCGGAGGTTCGGGTCAACGTCGAGTCGCAGGAGGTCACAGTGTGGTCCAGCTCGCAGTCCTTCACGCGCAGGAAGGATGGTCTATTCTGCTTCGATCTGGGCGAGCGGGGGTTGTTTCGAGAGAGAGTAATTGTAGAGGAGCGGCTGGTCGATGTGAACAAAACCGTTCAACGGCTGGAGTTAAAGCAGAGTAAAACTCGCTTGACTGGCGTTACGGATTGAAGAAGACGAAGAAGAGTTGGATGGCAGTGTTCTTCGAGAGCGTTGCCTGGGCCCGTGGAAGGACTGAACTGGAATTGGGCTGAGAATGGTGAGAGAGAAAAGTTGGGCCGTGTGGGCCGGGAACAGCTAGCCTAGGAGTGGACTAGTTTTAAATCCCATTGGCTCAAGTGGTTCATCCTTCGAAGTAACGGTCACGGCAAAAACGAAGGAAGGCTGGCCGGTCTAGACAACAAAGACCGGTTTGGTTTGCTACCATTTGTTCGGTTTAAAAACCGTTTATTCTTTCGTTCACTAAACGATTATGTTTCCGGGGTGAATAAAATAATTTAATTAATATATTAAAATAACACGGAAAATTATTAAAATTTTCCGGTTATTACATCGGATTTCAAACAAAACACTATGTATGATATGAGGTTCATTAACAAGATATTTATATACGTTATTTTATATCAAACATTTAATATTATTTTGTTTACAAATAATCTTATTTTGTTTACAAATAATCTTATTTAAGTCATTTATTTGTAATCGACATTTTAAAAATATTTTCAAATTATTTAACCAAACCCAAAAAGAAAGTTAAAAATTATATATTTTAAACTTAGTCATATAAAAAGATATAATTTTAACGGAATATATTTCCTAAATCAAATTTGTTGCCAAAATTTCTTAAACAAAATATCTTCAAACAATGTAATTGAATTCCGATTTTTTTTTCTAAAATAATTTTGGTAACTACCTAATTATATTAGTTTTGAATACACATAGGAGTATGATACATTTTCCTTTCTAGCTAGACTAAAATTTTGTATTGATTATTTTTTTTTCTTTCTAAGATCTCCATTTTATGGATATTTTTTGTCAACCATAATATCTCTTATTTATATTTTACTTTTTTAACAAGTAAGCATGAATATATACCCAAACACCTATTTAAGAAGATGTCATTTACTCTCCTAGACTTACCACTACTCGATACGTATTTTTCCATTAAGTTATTGGTCATTAATCTGTGTTTTTTGTTGTTATTGTTGTTGTTTTTTAGTTTTTTCTTATTATGACGATATATCTAAATCAATTCATCACCTAAGATTTGTGTTCGCATTTTGTGTTTATGGTGTAGTAAGCGAAAAAGTAATGGTTTTAGTTGATGATGCATCATGCATTTTGTTTGTGTTTTTTTTTACGATTTTTTATCGCTTTCTTATATGATTATGATAGGATGCATAATTGCATATACAACCATATGATCATAGTAGACTCCGATTTGGTGGTTACAATTCTAGCGCAATGCCTTTGAAAAACGATTCCACCTTCGTCGTTGTGCTTGCAACACTCTTCAGTTTGTTAATGGAGAATTGAGTGGTGTTTTGGAAAGAGTGAAAGAGTGTGGGGAAGAAGACGGAGAGAAATATATAGATGCCTTATAGTTAAGGAAATGAGGAAGAAAGACAAAAACAAATAGTTTGGTACTTTGATGTATTGATTTGTGTTTCTTTTTTTTTTGTTTTACAAAATAATTTATTTTATTTTTAATGGTATAAATTGTGTAAGTATTCCATAACTACATGTAGTACCAAACTATTTAATAAGTATGTTTATTATTCTACACGGAGTACCAAATTTATTTAACAAGTATACTTATTTGTAAGTGATTTCACGTTTTAAATCCCGTCAAAAAATTTTTAAGAAGTAATAATTTCGGTAGATCATAAAATAAAAATTATATTTTATTACCCGCAATAACTACATTTATGTATAATGAAATTGATACGATTAGATTGATCGACGTAAATAAAACTTGGTTATATATTACTTACAAAAAAATAAAAAATACAAATCATAGATATTAACAAAAGTAAAATCCTTATTCGATATATTCAAAACATTTGAGGTGACAATTTATAAATTTGTTAAAAACATACATAGATGCTACATTAATTGATATGAAGAGTTAGAATAATTAGATATATCAAAATGACATATGGCATTTGGTATAACAATAAGTGATAAGGAAAATAATTTATAAGCCTCAATACCACCATTAATTTCATATTATAAAAGTGGCTCATTTTAAAGTTACTTTGACCAATTAAGATGTTTCTCGATTTTTTTATAAAAATGGGCCTATAAAAAAAAATAATTAAGATTTATATTTATTAAATTTGTTATAGTTTCAAATATTTAGTATTTTTTTTGAAGAAAACCCCGCACAAGATGCGGGTATTACACTAGTATCTTCCTAATAAACTAATCTTAACCATGTAAGATAACTAATGGTCATGATTTATCCTTGTGATATCAAACCCAATATTCTCACGTCTCTTTCATATGGCATAAATAATTAATTTATACATTGATTATAAAATTAAGTAATATTATTATATAAATTAGCTACTTAATCAATTGTAAAATCATCTATTATATTTCCAGATAGAAATTAATACAATGTATAAGTTTTCATTAAAAATATCAATATTTTAGGAATGTAAGTTATAAAATATTAAATGTGATTTTTAATTAAAATTTAATTTTAAATTCAAATTTGAATTTATATAATATTTAAATTTGTAACTTGTTTAAGTTAGCAAAATTTAAACAATACTTTCATTAAACGTTTATAATTATCGTAAAAAAAAAATTAATGGTTATTGAAGTTTTTAAAATTTTATTAAAAACATGATATAATATTTTTACTAACTTAATTTTAAAAAAGTATCGTCATTTTTAGTAAAATTTTATATGTTGTATAGATGCGTCAGTATCAACGACTTTAATCACTTTGTTACTATTAATTAAGAAGTTAGGTTATTATAACTAATATGTAATTAATGTTACACAAATTTATACTCCGTAGCTAAGAGAGTAAGATAGAAAAAAGATATTTTTTATGTAACACCCCAAATTCTGGGAATCCGGAGCGTTACTGGCTAGGACCTCATAATGGGTCTCGGACTTAGTTTGACAACAATCATAACGGACCTTGCAATAAAAGACAAATATTTAAAACATTAAGGGCCTGTTTGGTATCAGATTGTAGGGGATTTTTTTAGATTGTTTTTCACGAGATTGTAGGAGATACGTTTTTTATGTTGTTTGGTATGAGATGGAGATAGAAGATTGTATTCTTCATTTAGATTCTTTTTGCAACAAAATCCCCAAAAAACAATCTTGAAAAATGAAGATTCTAGGGGATTGTTTACTTTCCATGCCTTTCATACCCTAACAATCAATCTCAATAAACTTATACCAAACACCCAAAAGCAACAAAATTTATCAATCCCTAATAATCTCCATCTACAAGAATCCCCAACAATCCCAACAATCTCCATCCCCAAGAATCTAAAAAAAAAGAATCCCAAAAATCACAATCTGATACCAAACAGGGCCTAAATCTCTAATATCAGTACCAAAGGTAGAAAAGACACGACTAAACATAACAACAGTCAATCTCAAGGACGAGTAATTCATAAAAGTAAACTGCAAACTTAAATAACCGAAATAAATAACCACAACACCCGAACCTAGTACGGATACCCGGCTGGCCACTCCACTCTCGATCTCTCGGTAGAGATCTAACCGGGAATATCTAACAACACGGTATAAACCGTTAGCTACAACTCTAATACTGAAATGTCACTAGAGCACAAACACATACAAGAATATACGGTAAATCACTCAACATGCACAAACAAGGTCCCGGTTTATTATCTTTCATTACGTGAACTTGTCCATTCTATTTTCCATCTTTTCTTGTAACACAAAAGTCTCCCGACTCTTGCCCCCGTCCCCGTAAACCAATAGGGCTGGTGTACGTACCTTTTCCCGTATACCTACTGGATTGGTTGCGGGGCAATCCTCCGGTACCATCGGCCCGGACCAACGGTTACAACACGTTATCATACACTTCTGCCTTACTTAACAAATAAAGTACAGTGGTCTCATCCGTTCATTTTATTTCACATAAATAACACACAACACTCTAATATAATGCACACTCAGTATTATACGGTAACTAAGTGAGTCCTACGAACTCACCTTATCATTACTGGTCTCAACGTCTTGCGATCTTGCCAGTCAGAGATCCGATTATCCTGTTTCATAATTTTTTCCATTCTTAGAATCATTTAAATATTAATTTCCTTCAACTTATCATTCTCACAATCAGGGTATGACATCTAGCGTCGATACCCTGATCTACTTAAACCTTTCGGTTTAGGGATCTACGTGTCCATTCTCGTTCTCTAAATCATACCATTCCGTTAAAGTTACCTACTCAGACAACATCAATATTCTCTTCATTAATCGTTCGCCTATTTATGTTCTCGTTCCAGTTTCCACTCAAGTCTTTTTCCTTAAAAACACTACCTAGAAAAACGAAAACCCTCATATTTTTAGCGTTTTATAAACACTCACAAAAAACAAAAATATTAGTGTTTCTCTTCCCGCCAATTATTCGACGTATCTACGCTCTTCCACAAAGTATAACTAAACCCTTTCTCACCTTTGTTTTCTCTCTCACCTCTATTATCCAAACACCAAAGATGTCGTCGACGACGAAGGAAATATCGCAACTCGCCAGACTGGTTTCCGACCACACCTATCTCTTCTTCCTTGGAGGGCTGGTTTTCGACCATCTCCTCTTCCAAGTAACTTTAAGTTCTTCAATTTCCCCACATCTCTCTTTTATGCCCTAAATTTCTTAATACTTTTTCAATTCTCACTTGCCGAACTCAAGTGGAAATGGGTAGCTTTGTGTGGAAATGGATTTCTTCAATTTCTTCGATCCTTCTGCTCCTAAATTTCATTCCATGAAAGTTCTGATTTGAAACCAAAAATGGTTTGATCAATGGATTTGTGTGTTTTGGATCAAGTTAGAGCATTGTGTACGGAAAATCTGGGATTCCTATTGACATGTATCACAGAGACAAGGTTTTTGAGTTGCTGGTTGAGTTCTGATCATCTTGTGAAAATCTCGTAGGTTGGTTTGTGAAGTGAATTTCTTCTAGGGTGCTGACATTTGATGATTTACTCTGATACGATTTGTGTGGGTGATTATATTCAAGAGTATAGGTCATTCATGCTAATTTTGTTGATTTATGAAATGTGTAGAGCGTTGATGACCATGGTTGCCGATGGAAATATTATTCAGGAACATGCTTCATGGTCCATGGAAAGAAGCTACTGCTCCAATCGTGATCGCAGCTAGATGATAAAATTGTGAATGAAGAAGCAATTGCAATTTCCTTAGTGTACATACTTTTATGGACATCATCCAAAACTAAATAATAGTAATGCACTTTGAGTACTCGCTGATGCTTCCTTTCTTGATCTCAGGTATTTTGCTCCTCAAATCACAGAAGCCTGTACTTTTTGCTTTGATAATGGTATATATTTAATCAAATCCAAATTTAATTTTTCTTTCTCAAGCTGTTATCTTGTTCTACTTTTAAACATAGCACAAAGTGATAATAAGTTGGAACTTATGCTTGCTGGATTCATGTGCAATCTGTATTGATTTTATTTCTAGTTATAGTAGAGTGTCTTTAACATGTGTTTGTAGAGAACCAATTCAACACTATGGCATTCATGGTGAGCGGGTTAGAAGGGCTTTGTTTGTGAAGGTATACATGGCATATCTACTCTGATAGACTATTGGCATTAGCTGTAATTTATGGTTTCTGGAAATACATCTCGAATCTTGATCGTAGAGAGGCTCCTCACTACCTCGAGATGTTCTATGTTCTCAAGTACCGTAAGTTGATAAGTCAAAACTCAAACATAGAAGATGTTTTTCATTGTAGATATGATTAAACTCATGAAATCTAATGTATACGAATCTTGATCGTAGAGAGGCTCCTCACTACCTCGAGATGTTCTATGTTCTCAAGTACCGTAAGTTGATAAGTCAAAACTCAAACATAGAAGATGTTTTTCATTGTAGATATGATTAAACTCATGAAATCTAATGTATATTTGTTGTTGGGTTATTGTAGGCTGAATAAGTGACATTGGTTACAGAGGAGTAGAGTATGTTGTGAAGAAATTGCAAAGAAGGGTCTTTGTTTCATGTCTTTGCTAGTACATTAGTTGTGAAGAATAACTCAAAGATTTGCCTTTGAGATGTCAATTTATCTGGATTTTTTCCCCCTATATTGTATTCTGAAGGCAATTAGGACCCTTGCTGTTCTTCAATTTGTGCAAAGAATTTGATTGATAGAAATTTCTAATTATGACTATTGTTGATTTTGTTGGCCATTTGTGTTTAATGTATACCGCTATCCATTTGATATCGAATTTCACCGAGTGAAACTCTATATGATCTCAACACACGTCTATTAGGTCATATATGATCCAAACCAAGGCCACAATTTCCACCAAACTCTATGTTTGTCAAGCAAGGGAACAATCTCACCTATATATGTTACAGACTTTTGATTTTGTCAAGCAAACGCAAAGTAGGAGTTTATTATACCCGGTAACTAACATAATTTCGATGACAAGTAGGGACAAATGAGTATTTTTTTTTTAAAAACACTCTGCAAAAAATTCTATCCGTGTCAAACACACAAGCGTTTTTTAAAATCAAAACACTACTAAAAAACACTCTCTCAAAATACTAAAAAAAACACATACACTAGTGTTTTGTGATTTTATGTCAAAAACAACCTTACTCTATAAGAACACATACAAACAGTGGTTTATTGATATAAAATAACCTTAAAAAAGGTTATTTGGTTGATTTGTAAGCAGAGAAAAGATCATTTAATATATAATAATACTCTTTACTTAAGAAAGTGCAAATTACTAAGATTTAGTTATTTTTTATAATACTATGGAAGTAAGTAGGAAATTAAGAAATCCAATAGGAAAAATCACCCAGTAGAAAAACAAAATGGGTTAATTTTTGAGATAATGAATAAAAATAAAATGTGTTCCTTCTTAGACAATGATTAAATAGAAATTGAAAAAGCAACCACATAAATGCATTTAACGATAAAAATACTTTTCCCCCTCAAAAGATGAACAATTTCTTATGCACAAAAGATCCAAAGAGATGACGCAAAGCCTCCTGAAAAAGGCACATGAAGTAAGGCTGCAGCATAGTTCAGTAATACCAATAAAGCACAAGCAAACAAAAAAGAAGATGACAAAATAAACCTACATTTCTCCCAACTGCTTTTGTAACCCACCAGTTGAATTTAATTGCTCAGACTTCGGAGCGAGACTTTCTATGGCACAAAGGTTAAAAAGAGGTTGGTTGGTGGATATTACAATAAGTCGGTTAATGGACGTATGTGCAAATTTCATCGTCTACCATTAATCTAGGGCATTTAGGCATGGGCTGCAAACCTAAATCGAAATCGGGAAGCCCAAAATCGGGAAATCGGCGGTTTGCCGGTTTAGCACGGTTTTAAAAAAAAAAAAAAATAATAATTAAAGAGAAAGTATTATGTTAAAATAAAATAAAATTAATATTACATAAAAATAAAAAAAATTATTATAAAAAAAATTAGTATATAAAAACTAGTGATTAAAATTTATACCAATTGAAAAAAAAACTCGGAAAAATTAAAGGGCTTGAACCAGTTTTCCGGTTGCCTACGTATCCTCTCGGGATTAAGAGGAATCAAAGCCCACGTAGTTCTCTTACCTTGACTTACCTTTTTTCGGACTTCCGAGATTTTTTTTAATCCCGCTTACCTTTCGATGTCGGACTCGGAAGTAGTGCCGGCGTCTTCGGAGTTGGAATCCGATTTGGAGTCGTACACCAGTGCATTCCTTTGTTTCCGTTTAGCCGCCCTTATCCAATCTTGAATACAAACTTGCATCTCCAACTTCTCGGGCTTCAATTGAGTTCGGTTGTGACCGAGAATGTTCCCGCCTCGGCTAAATGCTTGCTCCACCGCAACCGTTGATGCGGACACGGCCATGATTTGTTGTACAATTTTAACTAAGGTTGGATATTTGGGAGCTAATCTCTTCCACCAATCCAAAATATCAAATTCAACATTATCATCAAAACTAAAACAAGTGTTAAGATAATCTTGATATTCCGCATTTGAAGATGAATGTCTAGGTGTTTTTGTTCTTCTAGCAAAAACTTGTTGTGCAAGTGAAAGAGAAGAAGATGAACTAGTAGAAGAGGGAGATGGACTAGGTGCGGTAGAAGAAGAGCTAGCATTAGATTGAAATGTACTAAGTAATTTTAAAATTTTGGTATTAACTTCTTGCACAATGTTAGGAACATTATAGTCTTCTTGTGTTAAGTCTACACACAAACAATCATAATAAATAGTCAATAAATCGGAAAGACCATCTAGTTTAAGTCTAGGATCAAAAACGGCGGTTACAAGATAAATCATGGGAATGTTTTTATAATATTTAAGCCATTTTTCTTTCATATCAAGCATACATTCTAGAAGGCAAGGTATGTTAAAACATTTTACAAAAGCTTCGGAAACATTAACGGCAATTTCTAAAAATCTATGAGATGTTGGAGTGTAAACACAACTCATGGTATTAGTTGCATCATTAAAAGTTTTTAAAACATTACAAATATGGGCACAAGTTTCCCAAACATTTTCATCATCTAAAATTGACCAAGGAACATGAATTGAAGCAAATTCTTGTAACAAAACTTTATAACGTACGGCTTCACAAAGTAGTTTGTAAGTCGAGTTCCAACGAGTTCCAACATCTTTTGAAAAAGCAATAGGATGAACATTTTTGTTCAAACATAAATTTCTCCATTTTCTTCTTAAATTGGAGTCATGCCAAATATGATCAATAACAAGTTTGATTGGGGTTAGCATATCTCCTAAAACTTTAAGTCCATCTTGAACACATAAGTTTAAAATATGACATGCACATCTTTGATGAGTATAAGGAGTTTTTATATATTGTCCTGCATCCTCAACCAAATGGTTTACGGTGGCGGTATTTGCGGATGCATTATCAAAAGAATATGAAAAAATTCGATGTTGTAAATTATATTCTTGTAAAACCGTTTTAATCATGCTTGCAATGCCTAGTGCATTATGTCTTTGATTAAAATTCCGAAAACCAATAACATATTTATGCAAAAACATAGCGTTATCAATAAAATGTAAAGTAATGCCCATGTAAAAATGTTGTTGTGATTGTGTACTCCAAATATCACTACAAATTGAAACTTGATGTTCAAAACTAGCCAAATTCGATAAAAAATTTTCTTTCTTTTTTAAGTAAGATTTATTAACTAATTTTGAAACGGTTTTCCTAGAAGTTGGTTTAAAAGAAGGTTGAAGATATCTAGTGTTATATTCCCTAACTTCTTCATATTCGGCATAAGAAAACGGTAATGAATGTGAACAAATAACATCGGTTAATCCTAAACTTTCTTCACTATGATTATATGTAAATAAAGGAGAATGAGAGGTAGAAGATGCAAACCCGTGGGACAATTGTGTTTGTCCCCGTGAAATCCCGAGCTTCTCCGGATGGACATTTGCCATGTGAGTTTGCAATGTCCCGTAGCCGCCCTTCACCTTCCACTTGTACACCTTCGGGCAATAGTTGCATCCCACTTGACAATACTCGTTCACCGGCTCCCCCCCTAGTGTAATGCTTCGTAAATATTTCGGATGTAAGCATTTTCGGAGGGGGGAGACTTCTTCGTGGAACTTCGGTAACATCGGGATTGTCGGGCATTTGTGTTTCGCTCTCTTGGGTGCTAGGAAAGTATTGGGAAGAGGGAATAGGGAATTTGATCACTTGGGTTTGCCATTACGAGAAATCGAGATATCGAGAATACGAGGAATCGAGAATTCGAGAATAAGAGATTATGAAAGTAGAGAAGATGAGTTGTAGATGGTGTGATTTGTAGAGGAAGAGAGAATGGGTATTTATAGGAAATTAGGATAAATTATGGGGGGATTTATTAATTTTTTTATTTTTTATTTTTTTAATATTAAACCCCCAACGGCTCAAAAATGAGCCGTTGAGGGCCTCTTAAACCAACGGCTCTTTTAAAAGAGCCATTGGGCCCAACGGCGTTGGGTTTAAAAAAAAAATAATAATAAAATAAAATGGCTGTTGGGCCCAAACCGGCGGTTTGTGTAACACCCCAAATCCGTTGGACTCGGAGTGCTACTGGGCTAGAATCTCACAATGGATCCTGGCCCTAGCCTGACAACAACTTCACTGAACCTTACAACAAGGCACTGATAGATTAAAAAAAAACATAAAACTGATGTATATATATATATATATACTGATCAAAAGTAATACACAGTACTGCTGAGTACAAAAGTCAACCATAAATCGTACAATATAACTAACCCAAAACCCACGAGTACGCCCTGTGTACGGAACCCTCAGCAGATCACCCCTCCGGATCACTCTACAGTTCTCCTAACCTGCAAAGGATCTACAACACGGTATAAAACCGTTAGCTAACCATACACAAATATAAGATAGGCAAGAGCACAACCACACATCATATAAACAATAACACATCAACATGATATCACACATTTACCCGGTTTATTATCTTTATAACGTTAAACACACAGGAGTATATAAATC
The DNA here is from genome assembly GCA_002319775.1 of Fagopyrum tataricum. Lineage (NCBI taxonomy): Eukaryota > Viridiplantae > Streptophyta > Magnoliopsida > Caryophyllales > Polygonaceae > Fagopyrum > Fagopyrum tataricum. Next base: position 32,102,541 of record CM008284.1, read on the forward strand.
AGTATATGAAAGTAAGTGACACGAGGAATATAATCCGCACCTCTGCGTGCAATAGCTAGCTGGAGTGGTATCAACGCACCTTCCCGTATACCATAAGGAGTGGTATCAATACCTTTCCCGTATACCAAGTCTAGCTAGCATACAGAGAACTTCCCAGACTCCTCTACGGGATGAAAGGGTAAGTTGTCACAACCACTACAATGGGCGGTCAATATAACATAGGTCGGTGACCAACATGAAGCATGCTATAAAGCATATAACAAACGCCACTCATGCACAAATCCAATATAAGGATGGCAGCTAAGTAAGTCCTATGGACTTACCTCAATCTCAGAAGTATCTCGCTACGAGAAAAACCCAGAAACGTCCACTCCAACTGGAGGACAACACAGCCTATACAAGGCACACAAATATATATCACAATCCTATCACACACAAAGGGTCACACCTAGACCCAAGGGATCCATAAGGGATCAATTCCAACTCGTAAACCTCAAAGCCGTAACCGGCATAACTATACCATACTCAACATCATCCGAATCCTAGCATGATACTAGTTCCCTCGTACTAGAAAGGAAAGGAAACTACTTGACTATAAGTAGTTCCGGGACAACACGCACCTGCGTGAACTAAGACCGCAGGGGCGGAAGAGGTCACCCGCAGGTGCGGAAGGTAGAAGCCGCAGGGGCGGTGACACGGAACGCAGGCACACCGCAGGCACGACGCAGGCGCTGTGGCACGGTAGCCGCGGGGGCGGTGGCTCTTGGCTGCGGGGGCGGCAACCGTGCAGAACAACACTTCGCAGCTTCTCTTCGGCTCTTCACGTGATCAATTCACGTCTTCAATAATCCAAACCACAAACACACATATACATACACGTTCCAACATCAAACTATGCTCAACATACATCTAAACCTAATGCTAAAGAGATGGAATCAAAGAAGAAGAGAGGAAAAGAACAAGCACTCACCACTACTGAAGGTTATAGGCTGTAGGGAGGATCATCAAACACCAAGGCTGGCTTCCAAGCACAGCATACACATCACTAGCATCAGCATCAACCACAAGGTACACCTTCAAATTCAAACTCCAAGGAAAACAAGATCAAGCTCACAAGGAAGGAAGGATAAGCAAGGTGGACGTAGGTAGCTAGAGAAGTGAAGTGAAGAAGTGAAACCTTGCTCAGCAAGGTAAGAGAAGGTAAGGTAAGAAGGTAAAGCACGGATCAAGGAAGTCAACAAAACCGGCTGCAGCCGCCGTAACCCGCAGGGCGGATCACAGGGCCGCAGGGGCGGGAACCCGCAGGGGCGGCATACGTGCCCGCGGGTGCGGCAAGGCCAATCTCGGCCAAAGCCAATCTCAGCTATGGTCCGATCTCGGTCCGAAAGAAAAGGGCTATCACATCTCACCCCCCTAAAAACAAGTTTCGTCCCGAAACTTGCAAGGTCCTCAAATCACTCGGACTCAGAAGCCGAGGTAACACTCTCTATAACCTCAAACACATGCATGGAGGGAAACATCAACTCCAGCAGTAAACTATACTATTCAGGGCCTAGAGGAAAACCCTCTCTAGCCAAACCATAAACATATCACAAGGCATAGAGGAAGCACATCTCTAGCCGTATCATAACATAACAAAAAGGCATGGAGGAAGAACATCTCCAACACTACTAGGTCTATCAAAATAGCATGGAGGAAAGAACCATCTCCAGCTATAAACAAGTATCATACTAGCATAACAAGATCTACTAAGATCATAATCACATCAAAGCTAGCATGAAATAAACATATCACAGCATATAAGCATGTAAGCACATAAGACTCACCAAGCTAGTACTAAGATCTACTAGGTGATCCTACTGGTGCACCCATCTCTGCATAGAACTCTGGATAGTTCCTCTGGATACTATCCTCAGTCTCCCATGTAGCCTCCTCAGGTCCTCGTCTCGACCACTGTATCCTAAGCATAGGTATGTCCTTCGAACGCAGGCGTCTCATACCCCGTTCTAGGACTGCAATCGGATGCTCAACAAAAGTGTGGTCCGGCTCAACCACCAAATCCTCATAACTCACAATGTGTCTCGGATCTGGTATGTACTCCCTCAGCTGAGACACATGAAATACAAGGTGAACACTCTCTAATCTCGGAGGCAAGGTCAACCTGTAAGCTGCACTCCCAACCCGATCCAAAATCTCGAACGGTCCGACATATCGGGGACTCAACTTCCCCTTAATTACAAAATGCCTAACACCTCGAGTCGGGGACACTCTCAGCCACACATGGGCTCCAACCCTGAACTCTAGAGGTCTACGCCTCCTGTCAACATAAGACTTCAGGCGGCTCTGTGCAGTCAGCATACGCTCTCTGATCAATGCTACTCGAGCCATATCATCCTGAATCTAATCAGGTGCTAAACCACTGACACTGCTCTGCTCATCCCAACATAACGGGGTACGACCCTCTCTGTCCATACAGTGCCTCATATGGGGCCATCCCAATAGATGCATGCCAGCTGTTGTTGTAGGAGAACTCAACAAGTGAGAGATGATCTGTCCACACTTGCCCCCAATCCAACACACAAGCTCGCAACATATCCTCCAAGGTCTGAATGGTCCTCTCTGACTGACCATCTGTCTGAGGATGAAACGCAGTCGTGAAGTGCAAACTCGTCCCCAGGGCAGTCTGAATCTGCTGTCAGAATCTCGAGGTAAATCGCCCATCTTTGTCTGAGATGATCGTCCTCGGTACACCATGGAGTCTCACTATCTACCTAGTGTACTCCTCAGCTAATCTGCTCACCGGCCACGTCTCCCTGATAGGAATAAAACGTGCCGTCTTCGTCAATCTGTCTACTATAACCCAGATGGCATCAAAACTCCGGCTCAACCTCAGTCCGGTCACAAAATCCATGGTGACGTCCTCCCACTTCCTCTGTGGAACAGGAAGTGGATGGAGCTCACCTCCAGGTCTGAAATGCTCGATCTTGACCTGTTGGCAAGTCGCACACTGCCACAAATCTGGCTACATCGGGCTTCAGCCCTCCCCACCAGTATGAACGTCTCAAATCCTGATACATCTTACTCGTACCTGGATGTACAGAGTAAGGTGTAAAATGAGCCTCCTGTAAAATCCTCTGCCTCAACTCTGTATCAGCAGGTACACAGACGCGACCGCGGCGCCTCAAAACTCTATCTGCTCCAAGCAGGAACTGTGGTGCCTCATCTCGAGACATCCTATCTCTGATCCTCTGTAAAGCCGGGTAGGTCTCCTGTTTCTGTCGGATCTCATCCAACAGATCAGGAAGAACCTCTAAAGTACGTAGCTGGGCACCCTCATCAAGAAACTAAATGTCCGGCTCTAACCATATCAGGTCTCTCTGTAACTGAGATTGCACTGTCAACCTCGCAATCGCCTGCTCTCGAGGCGTCTTCCTTCTCAGGGCGTCGGCGACAACGTTCGCCTTCCCTGGATGGTACAGAATCTCTAGATCAAAATCCTTGATCAGCTCAAGCCACCTACGCTGGCGGTTATTCAATTCCCGCTGCGTGAAAATATACTTCAGACTCTTATGGTCTGTGAAGATCTGACATGTAGCACCATACAGGTAATGTCTCCAGATCTTCAATGCATGAACTACCGCTGCCAACTCCAGATCATGAGTCGGGTAGTTCTCCTCATACGTCTTCAGCTGTCGAGACACATATGCAATCACTCAGCCTCGCTGCATCAGAACACATCCCAAGCCTAGCTTGGATGCATCACTGTAAACCACAAAATCCTCAGTACCCTCTAGCTGTGCCAAAATAGGAGCAGAAGTCAAACGCCTCTTCAACTCCTCAAAACTCTATCCGCACTGATCAGACCACACAAATCTAGTAGTCTTTCTCAGCAAACTCGTCAGTGGACGGGCAATCACAGAAAAACCCTCCATGAAGCGTCTGTAATAACCGGCTAGGCCAAGGAAACTACGTACTTCCTTGACGTTCGTCGGTGTCGTCCAAGCTGCTACAACCTCAATCTTCGCTGAATCCACCTTGATCCCCTCAGCTGAAACCACATGACCCAGGAATGCTACCTCTGGCATCCATAACTCACACTTAGAGAACTTAGCATAAAGTTCTCTATCCCGCAAAACCTGCAATACAGTCCTCAGATGTCCTGCATGCTCGTCTCCACTGTGAGAGTATACTAGAATGTCATCAATGAAGACCACCACAAACTGATCCAGGAAGTCGATGAAGATACTGTTCATCAACTCCATAAAGACGGCTGGGGCATTCGTAAGCCCAAATGGCATCACTACAAACTCGTAGTGGCCATATCTGGTCCGGAATGTTGTCCTATGCACATCCTGCTCCCTCACCCTCAGCTGGTGATACCCGGAACGCAGGTAAATCCTGGAGAACACAGTAGCTCCCTGTAACCGATCTAACAAATCATCAATGAGCGACAGTGGATACTTGTTCTTGATGGTCACCTTGTTCAGCTCTCTATAGTCTATGCACAACCTCAGTGATCCGTCCTTCTTCCGTACGAAGAGAACTCCCCAAGGGGACACGCTAGGGCGAATGAAGCCCTTCTTAGCCAACTCCTCGAGTTGCTTCTTCAGTTCCAGCATCTCGACAGGCGCCATCCGGTATGGGGCCTTCGAGATGGGTTTAGTGTAGCACTCCGTTAAATAAGGTATACGAACAATAATGAACGATGCGAGTTGTTATGTTAAAATAAATAAATATTATTCTAGTGACGTATACGCGATAATTTCACCTTAAGTAAACACGTAAGGTAGATAGGGATAATTTAAACAATTTATAAATAAGTATAAACTTATTTATGATTTATGCTTAAGTTTGGTTATAAAAATATAATTAAATTACAAGAAAAAGAATGTTTATAAAAGCAATTTAAATAAGTAAGATAGATTAGGACAAGTTAGTCTTATATCCATAACTATATAGATAAGATAGTAAATAAATAAGGAAACTTAGGTAATTACATTTTGTTTTAGGGGTTAGTTCATAGTTAAATTTGAAAAATGTGCCTAAAGTCAAATTTTAGCTTAATTAGACTTATAGCCTTGCGGAGTAAGTGGAATAGGATGCTGAGTAGGTAGGTGTATCTTTTGACACGTTTGGTATGCAAATTACTACACTTACACGTAAAAGAGTGAACAACTGTAACTCTTCCTCCTGCAGTAGTATAAAAGGGGAGGTCTTGGATCACAATTTTAAAACACAAACACAATACGTTCAACGTAGTAAAAAGAAAAAGATATACTAACTCGGTAATATATCAGGTGAATACCGGATAAAGTCAGCGTCTACGAGAAGGCAAGTGGGTTAAGGCAAGTGGGTTATAGTTATTTTAAGTAACTATCGTACCTATTTGATCGATAATATATATATATATATATATATATATATACATATATTAATCGAGATAGCTATAGTTAAATTACACGTATATATTATCGTATTGTATTAATTGGTATGTTGTTGATTTTTAGCGGTTACTTGGATAATGGACGAACCGTGGAAAATGTGAGATACGGGTACGGACATTATGGGTAAATAATAATGTCGGCTCGATAACATTATTAAAAATGTCCGTTGGGGCTTAGTGGACCCCGGGAATTAGGTCGTCTAATTTCAATCTCGCTACCGGTAGGCGATTTTAGGGAGTCAGGGACTTACCAAGAGGTTCTCCAAGACTTGCCCTTCGGTTGATTAACAGTTAAAATCAAACATGGTATCCATGGTAAATTTGCTAGCGTAACGCTAACGCAATTAAGAGTGTTATTAGATCGATTAAACGTTGAAAAGCTAGTACGGTAACATTATGAATACTATATGTTGTTCTAAATTAATAAGTATTTTTTTTATTTGGGCTAATCCAGCTTGCCAGTCTGCCAAATAGACTGACCCATTTTATTTTATTTGTTTTGGTTGGTTATCAACCTATTGACAGGTTAAGGTGAGTAGCAGATGGCGTTATGGAAGCGTACCAGGAGTTACACTTGATCACCTCTCACTCTAGCTCGGAAGCGAATAACTTTAAAAAAAATTCAGTTAACGTTTTTTTTCCCTGTAAATTATAATATTTATCAAGGCATGTGATATAAATATGTTTTTATATAACTCGTTGAAGTCTAAATTTTAGCCTGAGACGGATTTCAAAAGTAGTAGAGAAACCGCTGGCGTTGTAGCATACCTAGATAATTAATAAAATTGGGGTGTTACAATGGTTGGTATCAGAGCCAAGGTTGATATATATATATATATATAAATAATAATCATTATAATAATAAGTAGTATATACATAATAAGATAATGGTGTGATCAGGTGAACTCCAGGTACCATCTCTATACCTTAACTGTCTTTTGATATTTTTGTCTCATTGTACAATTGTAACAATCGTTATGGTGTTGCAAAATTTTCTATGGCTAGATGTCAACTTCTAGTGATCAGCGAAGAATCGCAAGGGGAAAGGCAATAAAAGTTGAACCGGAATCTCCAAATCCAATCCAGTGGAATGAAACAGGAAATATAAACCCAATATCTACATTTTGGGAATTGCCATGCCCAACCTCTGTTTGGCCTTTAAACACTTACACCCCAGAAAATGGATTTCAGTATGACCCGACAAGAAACCCCTATAACATATATCCCGGGGAGACTCAATATCAACTTCAAGAGGTAAACTATCTTGAACCACCAGTGCCCATGTACGCTCCCCAAGAGCCCAGATACGACTATTTAGACTATTGGGGTCCCCTTAGGGATGAAGGATCAGTACAAGGGTCGACTCATGGAAGCACAATCTCGACAGAGGAAGTCACCTCTAAACCAAAGTCAACAACTAAGAGACTCCGAGAGTTACAAGAGGAAAGGAGGGAGCTGAGAGCCCGTCTACAAGAGGTGGAAGCTGAACTCTCAGAGTTAGTAGAAATCCAACCAGAGAGAACGCCTTGTCCAGAGCCAAACATAGGGGTGATTACCAACAAAACGGGCAACCGCGTCCTTAGGATTAAAAATCCTAAGAAAGAGTAGGCCCAAGGAAATGAGACTAAGTTTGTATAATACTAAGAGGATAATTGTGTGAAGTTAGTATGAACCTAGCTCTAAAGGAAGTAAAACTAGACCCCAAATTTTCCAGATTGTGTAGAATAGACGGGAAAACGGATATATACTGTTTTGCATAAGGAAGTAGAACAAGACCCCAAATTTTCCAGATTGTGTAGAATAGACGGGGAAAGAGATATATACTGTTTTGAATAAGAGATGAATGTAAAATGAAATCTTGTATGTATGAAATAAGTATATGTTATAAAATGTTATGTTTAAGAATACCACTAACAAGGATTAAATGCTAACATTCAGATGAGTGACTTACATCAGCATTCACACACGGCGGAAAACAACCCAGGAATGGATATTCCTGAACAATTCCGCGAAGAAATTGACAGGAATATAAATGCACCGCAACAATCAGCTGTACAGTCTCAACCCCATCGAGATCCCCCTATTAACGTCCAGGAAAACACAGCGGGACAAGAAGCCTTGTATAATATGATTCAAGTTGCGGTGGATAGAGCAATGCACCGCGCACCCTCTGGCTTGGCCAGGGTAGCCGAATCATCACCTCCACCAGTAATGCAACCCTTGGTACGAAATGAAGAATGGAGCTATGACCGTGCATATCAGGTGGTAAGAGCTATGAAACCTGATAAGTATGACGGAACTGGTGAACCAATGAGGCTTCAACATTGGTTTAGTCACATAGAACAAAGGTTCAGAGGAGTTAACTGTTCAGAGGTAAACAAGGTTCGCATTGCTGCGTTGTATCTTCGAGACAGTGCTCATTTTTGGTGGGAGACAACCAAACCCGCAGACGATAATTCCATAAGTTGGGAGTTATTCAAGACAAAGTTGATGGATCGGTTCTTTCCATCAGCTAGACGGGAAGAAAAGCGACGGGAGTTCTTATTTCCACAAAATGAAGGGCTTAAAATACCCCAAATGGCAGAGAAATTTCAACAGTTACTACCTTATGCTGGATCAATAATTAGGGATGAAGAAGATAAGATCCGACAATTCTATGAATGGTTACCCCCTGAGATAGCACCGTCCATGATACGACATAATTGTGTGACCTTGGAACAATTAATGGATGAAGCTTTACGTATGGAAGCCGCCGTAGACAATGCAAAAAAGCGGATGGAAAACGAGAACCGGAGAAAGGGGGAACAATTGAGTGTAGGATTCAAAAGACCGGCACCACCATTGCAGTCGGAAAGGAGAGGACCGGCTCATTTCAGCCGACAAACAACCATCCAAAACCCCAAGGTCTCAGGAGAAGAACGTCAATGCTTTAACTGTGGAAGTCCAAATCACCTCCGACGAAGTTGTGACAAGGAAGCTCGGGAATGTAGAGGACGTGGGAAGATTGGACACATGGTAAGATTCTGCCGGAGCACTATGAAAAAGCCCACGATATCTTATCAAGCATCTACGAATGGTCCAAGAACTAAGTCATTTCAACAAGTTCGATCTGTTGCACCTTCAATGTCACACCAGACAGTACAAGACAAGGAGAAGCATGCCACCGGAACTTCCAAGTCTGGCCCCCGTCTGTACGAGATGAGACAGATAGGAGAGACTAATACAACCGTTACTCAAGGTACCCTTCATAGTTATTCTAAACCAGTAGAAATTTTGTTTGACTCTGGAGCAACACACTCTTTTATTTCGAAGAAATGTGTTAGCCAACTCGGGGTAGAAAATGAGAACTCGTGTGAACCTTATGTCGTTATTTTACCCAACGGAGATAGATTGATAGGTACTACGGAATTGGTTGATTTTCCAATTCTGATTGAGGGATGGAAATTTTCCGCCAACTTAATAGTTATCCAAATGAGCCCTCATGATATTATATTAGGTGTCGATTGGTTAGTCCAACACGGTGCTATAATTGACTTTGAAGTTGGTACAATTACAATAAAGGGGAACGAAGACTTTAGGTGTAAATTCAAGGGTAGGAACCCATCTGAAGAAGGTAGTATAATAAACGCAATGACGGCAATAAGGTTACTCAAACAAGGATGCATGGGGTATCTGTGTCATATGGTGGAGGCAGAAAAAAATGAGGTAGATATAACGAAGATACCCGTGGTACAAGAGTTCCTAGACGTGTTTCCAGAGGAAATTACAGGAATGCCACCTAAACGGGAGGTCGAATTCACCATTGATCTAGAACCAGGAACCTCCCCAATTTCCAAACCACCATATAGAATGGCCCCACGAGAGATGCAAGAATTGAAGAAGCAATTGACAGAGCTTTTAGATAAAGGATACATTCGACCTAGTGTATCGTCCTAGAGAGCGCCTGTGTTGTTCGTTAAAAGAAGGATGGTTCATTGCGGCTTTGCATCGATTACCGAGAACTAAATAAAGTCACAATTAAGAATAAATACCCGATTCCTCGGATTGACGATCTACTAGATCAGCTTCAGGGTGCGAAGGTATTCACAAAGATCGATCTTAGATCTGGATATCATCAACTTCGAGTTTGCGAAAGGGACGTTCCTAAGACAGGATTCAGAAGTAGATATGGACACTATGAGTTTATAGTGTTGCCTTTTGGATTAACTAATGCCCCGTCTGTATTCATGGATTTTATGAATCGGTGCTTCCAAGAGTATCTAGATGAATTCATAATCGTTTTCATCGATGATATATTAGTTTATTCGCCAAGCCATGAAGCCCATGCTCAACATTTGCGGATCACTTTGAGTGTGCTAAGGCAACATCGTCTATATGCCAAACTTTCCAAATGCGATTTTTGGATGAGCAAGGTCGCCTTTCTTGGGCACGTGATCTCAGAAGAAGGAGTTATGGTGGATCCCCAAAAAGTAGAAGCTGTCGCGGATTGGCCACAACCTCACACAGTTAAAGAAATTCGCAGTTTTCTAGGACTTGCTGGATACTATAGGCGATTCGTAGAAGGATTTTCCAAGTTAGCCAGACCTCTTACTTGTCTTTTGCGCAAATCACGCAAGTTCATGTGGAGTCAACAATGTGAAACAAGCTTTCAAGAGCTAAAGAGACGGTTGACCAACGCCCCGGTCTTAACCCTACCCACAGGAGAAACGGTATATGTGATATACAGTGATGCCTCAAAACAGGGTCTAGGATGTGTATTGATGCAACATAATAAGGTTATTGCTTATGCATCCCGACAATTGAAATCATATGAGGAAAATTACCCAACACATGACCTGGAACTAGCTGCGGTAGTTTTTGCTCTTAAAATATGGCGACATTATCTATATGGAGTGCACTGTCAACTTTTCACTGATCACAAGAGCCTGAAGTATGTATTCACTCAAAAAGATTTAAACATGAGACAAAGAAGATGGTTAGATCTTTTAAAAGATTATGACCTTGAGATTAGGTATCACCCCGGAAAGGCTAACGTGGTAGCTGACGCTCTAAGTCGAAAGAAGACTCAGGAAGGGCACCTGGTGTGCCTAATAAACGAGAGTCAGTTTCAAGATTCAGCCGAGACAGAGGTTTTGTATCCTCAATAAGGGCAGTTAAGTATGATGAAAATCAGGGTAACCTTGGAAGAAGAGATCAAACAGAAACAAATTGATGACCTCTATTTGATAAAGATATGCAATGATGCAAGTTCGGGCAAAGCTCCGGGTTTCATAATACATGACGATGGGTCTTTATGGTTCCAAGATCGAATATGTGTGCCAACTGATGAGAAACTCAAGGAAACAATTCTTCGAGAAGCACACAACTCTGCCTACTCTGTGCATCCAGGTTCTAGTAAGATGTACAAAGACTTAAGAAGAAATTTTTGGTGGGCCAACATGAAAAATGAGATTGCTGAATATGTGACGAAGTGTTTAACTTGTCAACAAGTTAAAATCAAAAACAGAAAACCTGGCGGGGAACTGCAACCTCTCCCGATACCGGAATGGAAATGGGAAGATATTGCCATGGATTTTGTGATGGGTCTACCCAAGACCGTCGGAGGAAAGGATTCTATATGGGTGATAGTTGATCGGTTGACAAAGACAGCTCACTTCCTGGCTATCCGGTCAACATGGGGACCAACAGAATTGGCAGATATGTATTTACGTGAGATAGTCCGTCTCCATGGGATTCCACGATCATTAATTTCAGATCGAGATGGTCGTTTCATGTCCATATTTTGGCAAGGTCTTCATAAAGGATTGGGAACAAATCTAAATTTTAGTACGGCTTATCATCCCCAAACAGATGGACAATCAGAAAGAACCATCCAGACGCTAGAAGATCTACTAAGGGCATGTGTACTTGATGGACCTCAAGGATGGCTTCAATGCCTACCTCTCATAGAATATACATACAACAACAACTGGCATAACTCGATAAAGATGGCCCCATTTGAAGCACTTTATGGAAGGCGGTGTAGATCTCCGATATGTTGGAATGACTGAGTTGATGCAGTATTAGTAGGACCAGAATTATTAGCAGAGACAACCCAACAAGTAGCCATGATCAGAAAACGACTACTTGCAGCGCAAAGTCGACAGAAGTCCTATGCAGATCCCAAGCGCAGAGAAGTAAGTTTTGAAGTAGGAGACAAAGTCTTTGTGAAAGTTTCACCTTGGAAGGGAGTGTTCAGATTTGGACAACGGGGGAAGCTTAAACCCAGATATATCGGACAATTTTAAATCTTGGATAGAATAGGCCCGGTAACATACCGTTTGGCCTTACCACCTACCTACCAAGTGCACAATGTTTTCCATGTATCGCTACTCAGAAAATACCTTCCTGATCCATCACATGTAATTAACTATGCTGATATGGAGATACAAGTGGATGCCACAAGTTCCGAGGAACCCGTTCGAGTTATGGAACATCGAGAAAAGTATTTGCGGAATAAGATCATTTCATTAGTGAAAATTCTGTGGTCAAAACAAGGAACTGAGGTAATGACGTGGGAAACCGAAGACAATATGAAAAGTCGATATCCCCACCACTTTGAAATATGATACTTCGGGAACGAAGTATATTTTTAGAAGGGGAGGATGTAGCACTCCGTTAAATAAGGTATACGAACAATAATGAACGGTGCGAGTTGTTATGAAATGTTAAAATAAATAAATATTATTCTAGTGACGTATACGCGATAGTTTCACCTTAAGTAAACAAGTAAGGTAGATAGGGATAATTTAAACAATTTATAAATAAGTATAAACTTATTTATGATTTATGCTTAAGTTTGGTTATAAAAATATAATTAAATTACAAGAAAAAGAATGTTTATAAAGGCAATAAGTAAGATAGATTAGGACAAGTTAATCTTATATCCATAACTATATAGATAAGATAGTAAATAAATAAGGAAACTTAGGTAATTATATTTTGTTTTAGGGGTTAGTTCATAGTTAAATGTGAAAAATGGGTCTAAAGTCAAATTTTAGCTTAATTAGACTTATAGCCTTGCGGAGTAAGTGGAATAGGATGCTGAGTAGGTAGGTGTATCTTTTGACACGTTTGGTATGCAAATTACTGCACTTACACGTAAAAGAGTGAACAACTGTAACTCTTCCTCCTGCAGTAGTATAAAAGGGGAGGTCTTGGATCACAATTTTAAAACACAAACACATGTTCAACGTAGTAAAAAAAAAGATATACTAACTCGGTAATATATGAAGTGAATACCGGATAAAGTCAGCGTCTACGAGAAGGCAAGTGGGTTAAGGCAAGTGGGTTATAGTTATTTTAAATAACTATCGTACCTACTTGATCGATAATATATATATATATATATATATATATATATATATATATATATATATATATATATATATATATATATATATATATTAATCGAGATAGCTATAGTTAAATTACACGTATATATTATCGTATTGTATTAATTGGTATGTTGTTGGTTTTTAGCGGTTACTTGGATAATGGACGAACCGTGGAAAATGTGAAATATGGGTACGGACATTATGGGTAAATAATAATGTCGGCTCGATAACATTATTAGAAATGTCCGTTGGGGCTTAGTGGACCCCGGGAATTAGGTCGTCTAATTCCAATCTCGCTACCGCTAGGCGAATTTAGGGAGTCAAGGACTTACCAAGAGGTTCTCCAAGACTTGCCCTTCGGTTGATTAACGGTTAAAATCAAACCTGGTATCCATGGTAAAATTGCTAGCGTAACGCTAACGCAATTAAGAGTGTTATTAGATCAATTAAACGTTGAAAAGCTAGTACGGTAAGATTATGAATACTATATGTTGTTCTAAATTAATAAGTATTTTTTTTATTTTGGCTAATCCAGCTTGCCAGTCTGCTAGATAGACTGACCCATTTTATTTTATTTGTTTTGGTTGGTTATCAACCTATTGACAAGTTAAGGTGAGTAGCAGATGGCGTTATGGAAGCGTACCAGGAGTTACACTTGATCACCTCTCACTCTAGCTCGGAAGCGAATAACTTTAAAAAAAATTCAGTTAACGTTTTTTTTTTCTGTAAATTATAATATTTATCAAGGCATGTGATATAAATATGTTTTTATATAACTCGTTGAAGTCTAAATTTTACCTGAGGCGGATTTCAAAAGTAGTAGAGAAACCGTTGGCGTTGTAGCATACCTAGATAATTAATAAAATTGGGGTGTTACATCTAGTACCAAGCTCCAACTCGATGCTGAAATCCACACTCCTCTGAGGCGGAAAACTGGACGGCTCAACAAAAACATCTGTATACTCGCAAACAACTGGGATATCCTCTAAAACTGGACTCTTCCCCTCCTTCATGGCATAACACCAGAAGGCCTCGCAACCCTGTGCAATCAATCTAGCTGCTCGTATGGCGCTGATAACTGTACCTATCTTTCCAAGGTCCCAACCTCGGAAAACCTCTATCTGGCCTAGCTCGGTAGAGAGGGTAACAATCCTCCTACCTACATCTTAGACTGCAGAGTGTCTATCCATCCAGTCCATACCTAGAATGACTTCTTCATGCTCTAATGGCATGACAAAGAAGTCAACTAGTAACACACGGGTCCCTACAGAAATGGGACAACCGTGAATCTCACGGGTACCTCTGACCCTACCACCATCGGGTAACCCTATAATAAAAGGCATACCCTCAACTGTATCTAACCCAAGACGCTCTACACATGCATCAAAAATAAAAGAGTGCGTAGCACCAGTATCAAATAAAACTCTAACAAGTAAACCATGAATCAGAATGGTACCTGTAGCAGTAGGTGCAGCTGGCTCCTCTACACTCCTCAACTCAAAGACACGACCCTGTGGGCCTCTGGTATCAGTGGTGCCTCCACCACGACCTCTGCCTCTACTCGGCCCAGGAGCAGATCCCTGAGTCGTAGGGCGATCTGGGACTCTCTGCTATCCCTGAGTCTGCTGCTGCTGAGGTGGCCTCTGCCCACCTCCCGCTGCACTAGCAGGAGAAGAACCCTGCTGAGATGACGCTCTGCCTTGGCGGCAATAAGCAGCTCGGTGACCTTGCCTACCACAGGTGTAGCAAGTCACCAATGGTCTCGTACACTCTGGCCTCATATGCCCTGGATCTCCACAATTAAAGTACTGACGTCCCTTCTCTGCAACAGGAGCAGATGAAGGCTGACTCTAGCGTCTCTAACCACGCCAACCACTAGCAGAACCACCAGCACCACTGGTCTGCCCTGTACGCTGCCTCTTCTCAGACCCTCCGGTTTGAGAAGCTCTCCTCTGTCCAGCTCGCTCCCTCTCATAATCGGAAGCTCTGTCCTGATAATCTGTGAGAGTCTCACAGTGAAACCCTGCCATATAGGTCCGGGTAGTATCCCTCAGTCGTCGGGAAAAAGAGATAAACGTGCTGATCTGCAGCAGGTGCAGCTGGTCCTAGTAAGGCCATTTCCTCCTGAAACCTCCTGATAGCACCAGAGACTGGTACATCCTCGAACCCAGCCTCCATAAAATCTCGCAGTTTCTCCCTCCTCAGAGAGGCAGGGCAGAAACGCTCTCGGATCAGAGTCCTCATCTGCTCATAGCTAGTAACCTGGACTCGTACAAACCTCCACCAGTGTTGTGCCAAATCTCTGAACAAGGTATGCACCAGCTCAATCTGCCTGTCAGCTGGACATATAATAGACTCCAAAGCTGAGTCTACATGTCCTATCCACAACTCCACCTCTAGTCCCACTTTCCCAGTGAAAGGGGGTACACCCATCTGATGGAATGCCTTCAACCAGGTATCTGGTCTAGGCCCTCTATGCTCCTCCGGTGCTCTAGCAATCTCAGCAGCAGGTACCTGTACAGCTGGTACTTGAGTAACAGTGTGGGACCTCTCAGATGGTCCCTTCTGTGCTTGTAAATCTGGGGCACGCCTACCGGCTCTAGCAGCCTCCTCTACTCGTCTGATATAAGCATGAAACTCTGATCTACCCACAGAGACGCGATCAGACTCACCAGACTGGGCTCTCTGTGGCCCCTGTCTCTCAGCTGCCCCGTTCCCAGTCTTAGGAACGGCGCTCTCAACAACCTCCTCATGTATCTCCTCTGCCGCGCGTGGGTCAACAGCAGGAACTCTACCTCATCCTCTACCTAGAGGGGGTCTACCTCTACCTCGCCCAGCTGCAGGTAAGGCTCTAGTCTGAACCATCTGCAGAGGACGTAAAACTATCTTAGAAGGCTATATATATATGCCATATGTATAGATATATCACAGATCAATCATAACAGAATATCTATATATATCTATACTGTCGAGATCTGTAGAGGGGCGATGGTTCACGTACACGATATCCCAAATTATTTGTACTCATTTCAAAACCAAAACATTTTAAAAAGTCGGACCCCTTTCGGGTTGTGTTTATTTATCTAATCGAACTTTATTGCAGATTACTAGTGCCATTGTTGTCAACCTCCTCTGATACCAACTTTGTAACACCCCAAATCCGTAGGACTCGGAGTGCTACTGGGCTAGGATCTCACAATGGATCCTGGCCCTAGCCTGACAACAACTTCACTGAATCTTACAACAAGGCACCGATAGATTTAAACAAAACATAAAACTAATGTATATATATATATACTGATCAAAAGTAATACACAGTACTGTTGAGTACAAAAGTCAACCATAAATCCGTACAATATAACTAACCCAAAACCCACGAGTACGCCCTGTGTACGGAATCCTCAGCAGATCACCCCTCCGGATCACTCTGCAGTTCTCCTAACCTGCAAAGGATCTACAACACGGTATAAAACCGTTAGCTAACCATACACAAATATAAGATAGGAAAGAGCACAACCACACATCATATAAACAATAACACATCAACATGATATCACACATTTACCCGGTTTATTATCTTTATAACGTTACACACACAGGAGTATATAAATCAGTATATGAAAATAAGTGACACGAGGAATATAATCCTCGCCTCTGCGTGCAATAGCTAGCTGGAGTGGTATCAGGGCACCTTCCCGTATACCATAAGGAGTGGTATCAGTACCTTTCCCGTATACCAAGTCTAGCTAGCGTACAGAGAACTTCCCTGACTCCTCTACAGGATGAAAGGGTAAGTTGTCACAACCACTACAATGGGCGGTCAATATAACATAGGTCGGTGACCAACATGAAGCATGCTATAAAGCATATAACAAACGCCACTCATGCACACATCCAATATAAGGATGGCAGCTAAGTAAGTCCTACGGACTTACCTCAATCTCAGAAGTATCTCGCTACGAGCAAAACCCAGAAACGTCCACTCCAACTGGAGGACAACACAGCCTATACAAGGCACACATATATATATCACAATCCTATCACACACAAAGGGTCACACCTAGACCCAAGGGATCCATAAGGGATCAATTCCAACTCGTAAACCTAAAAGCCGTAACCGGCATAACTATACCATACTCAACATCATCCGAATCCTAGGATGATACTAGTTCTCTCGTACTAGAAAGGAAAGGAAACTACTTGACTATAAGTAGTTCCGGGACAACACGCACCTGCGTGAACTAAGACCGCAGGGGCGGAAGAGGTCACCCGCAGGTGCGGAAGGTAGAAGCCGTAGGGGCGGTGACACGGAACGCTGGCACGACGTAGGCGCTGTGGCACGGTAGCCGCGGGGGCGGTGGCTCTTGGTTGCGGGGGCGGCGACCGTGCAGAACGACAATTCGCAGCTTCTCTTCGGCTCTTCACGTGATCAATTCACGTCTTCAATCATCCAAACCACAAACACACATATGCATACACGTTCCGACATCAAACTATGCTCAACATACATCTAAACCTAATGCTAAAGAGATGGAATCAAAGAAGAAGAGAGGAGAAGAACAAGCACTCACCACTACTGAAGGTTATAGGCTGCAGGGAGGATCATCAAACACCAAGGCTGGCTTCCAAGCACAACATACACATCACTAGCATCAACATCAACCACAAGGTACACTTTCAAAGTCAAACTCCAAGGAAAACAAGATCAAGCTCACAAGGAAGGAAGGATAAGCAAGGTGGACGTAGGTAGCTGGAGAAGTGAAGTGAAGAAGTGAAACCCTTGCTCAGCAAGGTAAGAGAAGGTAAGTTAAGAAGGTAAAGCACGGGTCAAGGAAGTCAAAAAAACCGGCTGCAACCTCCGTAACCTGCAGGGGCGGATCACAGGGCCGCAGGGGCGGGAACCCGCAGGGGCGGCATACGTGCCCGCGGGTGCGGCAAGGCCAATCTCGGCTGTGGTCCGATCTCGGTCCGAAAGAAAAGGGCTCTCACAGTTTGAACCGGCCAAACCGTCGGTTTGAACCGCCGGTTCAAACCGCCGGTTTAGGTTTTCGGAAAAGCCAAACCGAAACCTAAACCTTGAACCGGCGGAAACCTAAACCGGCCAAACCTAAACCGCCGGTTTGCCAAACCGGCGGTTTGGGCCAGTTTGAAAACCGCCGGTTCGGCGGTTTGAACCAAACCGGGCCCATACCTACATTAAACTTATTAATACATTAATTCGGCATCCATCGGTCATAGGTGCAACCAAATTATTTATAAGCCGTTATTAAACATAAACATCGGTAAAGAGTTGTATTTTCCGTTCACAAACAATTTGTGTTTTAATATATTTATACACAATGTATTTATTTTTTTAGTTGACTTGTACTGTTAGACTTACTCGTCCTAGAGATTAGTTGTGTTATGTTGGTCACGTCTTTATACGTTGAGTACTTTATTTGAAGATTTACTGGTTTAATATTTATACCTTGTTGCATGGTCCGTTGTGAAATTGTTGTCAAACTAAGGTCGGGACCCACTGTGAGGTCCTAGCCAGTAACGTTTCGGATTCCCAGAATTTGGGGCACAATTAACTAATACTAATAATTAGAAGGATAACTATGTAGAAAACTATAGGACAAAATAGTTAAAAGGAATATATATATATATATATATATATATATATATATATATATATATATATATATATATATATATATATATATATATATATATATATATATATATATATATATATATATATATATATATATATATATATATATATATATATATATATATATATATATATATATATATATATATATATATGTAAGCAGCCCGTAAATTTTACGTGACACAATTTGGTGAATCAACGTCAATCAATTTTACTCGTATCATTTTTTTTGTTAGTCCAAGTTCCACCATGTTACAATAAATTATTTTAAATACTTGATTTTCGAATCTATTTTAAATATTTTACTAGCTAATTTTTTGTTAGTCCCTCGTATTATTAATTGACCTTTAAAAATCCAAATAGTCTTAAAGATCTTAATATTTTGTTAACTTATATTTTTTAATTTTTCAATTGAACCTTATACTTTCGAAAACTTATAAACTTTATTTTAAATTTAATCTTATTTTATTTACTTATATTTTTCAAATGAGCGTTGCTTCTTTTATAATAACTTATATCTATCTATTTATATGCTAAAATAGTTTGTGAACTTACAAGTGACACATTTTGGTGAATCCACGTCAATTAACTTTTGTATGCGTTAATTTTTTGTTAATTCAGGTCCCACCATTTTAAAACAAATTATTTTAAATACTTTGACTTACAAATTTATTTTAAATATTTTAGTAACTAATTTTTTTGTTAGTCCCTCGTATTATTACTTGAACTTTAAAAATCAAAATAGTTAAAATTTACAATATAATTTTAAAGATCTTAATATTTTGTTTACTTATATTTTTTAAATTTTCAGTTGAACTTTATACTTTTGAAAACTTAAAACTTAATTTTAAATTTTAAATTTATTTTGTTTACTTATATTTTTAAAGCGGTGTTTTTTTAAAAAATATTTTTTTATAACTTATAAAGTTCATTTATTTATATAAAACTTTACATATCTTAATATTTGTTTATTTTTATTTTTTCACTTTTCAATTAAACTTTTATTTTTTCTAAAATCAATTTATTTTGAACGATTACAAATATTTCTTAATTTTTTAGAATAAAAAAAATTTAGAATTAAAAAAAATCGCTTTTTAGAATAAGAAATTTTATTTAAAAATAATTATTTTAATATTTTAAGAAAAAATTTCAGATATTTTTATATGATTTTGTATAAGAACTCATATATTTAATATTAAAATTATTGAAAAAAAATCAGAAATAATTTCCCAAAAAAATTAAATTCGGTTTGTTTTTTTTTAGAATAATGTAGAATTTTTTAAAAATAAATCAAAAAATTTTATTAATTTTTTTTCATTTACACAAAACTATCAAAAAAATCAGAAAAAATATCCAGGAAAAAAAAAAATGAAGTTTCAATTTTTTTATGAAAATTAAAAATATTTTATTTAATTTATGACTTTTGACATATTAGTTTATTTAAAAAAAAAGAACTCCACATTTCACTCTTAATCCTAAATTTTTTTTTAATGACATGCAAAATATTAATTGTTAAATCATCAACAGAGTTCAAAAAATATTTCTGAAAAATTAAGTTATATTATTTTTTTTTATAAATATGTTGGTAGTACGTATCACTGTCAATAAATTTTAAAGGTGGTATTATTTTGAATTTAATTGATAGTTATTATTATTTTGAGTTTTTCTTTTCTTTTTCTTAAAATATTTTTAGTAATATTTATTTTATTTTAATAACTTGACATCTGCCATTAGTCTTATTAAATGTTAGGTAATTCACTATATAAATTTAACTATTTGATATTGTAATTTTTAACTTAGACATTCTACTTATGTTATACAAATCTTCATTTATATTTTAATACATTATTATTTAATATTATTAATTTAAAATTTATGTTTTGTTTTACCCGTCTTTTTTTTGTTAGTATATGTATTACATATGACTTCTTATCATTATATATACTTAAGCAACCCGTGAATTGATACTTGACGCAGTTTCGTGCGGTCACCTCATCAAATTTACAGTGTCGTCTATTCGTTAATCCACATCCCGTACTCTACATTTAATTTAATAAATCCTAATTCTTTATAGGATTGATAATAAACTTGACATTTGAGTATCTTAGAGGATATTGTCCAATAATCCTCTTTCCCGATTGTTATTGTAAGATATGGATTCTTGTTGGATTTTCATTCATAATGTAAAAAATACAGGCTTACAACAAGTATTACATAACAATTAAGAAAATTCTCAACATAATGAATTATCAAACATTTTTTTATGACACACAATTATCGTCTAATCCGTACACGACACGGGTATTAAAATAGTACATACTAAAGTAGAGATTACCTACAAACATGCGCGGGTATGAACATAGGAAGAAAGATCATTACCTAAACTAATAAGTTTTTAACAAGATTCGTAAATTATTTTGATTAAAACAAATTATTCAACCACACTTTTCTCCACACATGAGACTCATTTACCTAATTAAGTTGCTCCTTGTGTCCCACTAGCCAAAACATGAATTCATCATAGATGATATAGTTCACAAGTAGA
The DNA here is from genome assembly GCA_002319775.1 of Fagopyrum tataricum. NCBI lineage: Eukaryota > Viridiplantae > Streptophyta > Magnoliopsida > Caryophyllales > Polygonaceae > Fagopyrum > Fagopyrum tataricum. Next base: position 32,123,561 of record CM008284.1, read on the forward strand.
TCCGATCATATCTGGATAACCTATCCGAAAAAAACGGACGAATATGAGCATAGTAGGAAGTCCGACCGGGCCAAAATGTCCAGCCCGTCAGCGAGGTAAAAACATTAAAATTATATATTATAATGTATATTTTTAAAATATTTTGTATAATTATCATAAATTTAGTGTATCACACATAATATCTGAAATATATATTTAAAATAAAATTATATGCAAAATAATTTTTTGAACTATTTTTTAAAAAAATAAAAATAAAAAAATAAAACTGGTACCTAGAAGCCCGTCCGGGCGATAAGGCGAGCCGGCGGCCGGCCATGTAGGCCCGCTAGCTCGACTAGGACCGATCCGAGTTACGGATAAACGGATCAAAGTTTTCCTAAAGCCTAGTCCAAGTCCGAATATAAACAGGTGTATCCACGAGGTAACATCATACGTATAAATTTTTTGATATACTAATTGTCTGGCATTTTGAACTTAAATAGCTATTATACAACTTGATTTCACAAAATTCTAAAGAAATGGTAAAATATTATTGTATATTTGTTTATTTTGGTTGCTATTATGTAATTATGTGTTTTAAGTTTTATAATTATTTAAAATTATTTAAAAGCATTTTGATAATATATAATAGGGACGGGACATGTCGGGACGAACTTATCAAAATGAAGAAGTGAAGATCCGTATTTATATGTATTCAAAATATCCGTGTACGACACGCTCCTAAACTAAGTTATTCTTTCAAAGTCACAACTAACTAATACTAATTATCTGAACAAGTATATTATTTTGTAATTTTAAGACTCAATATTTAAGGTATCTTGGTTGTATAGTGATGAATTTATCATCAGTCCATCGTCTAATATATTTTTTTTTACCTTCTTTTTGGATAGGAGATTCGGATATTCATCTTCTATGTTGTAATAAGAGAAAAGACCGATCGGAATCGATATATTAGAATGACAAACCTAGCTTCGAAAGCCTGACCAATCCTAGGGGTCAATTAAATAATAAAAGAGGGAAGTACTGTTCCTCCAATCTCCACCATTTACCATTCCTCGAACAAGGAACCAGCTAATGTTGCTTTTCTCTATTTTGAAATATATGAAGAGTGAAAGCTTTTGGAAGAAGCTTGTTTTGTTGCTTCCTTTCTTCTTCCTTGCAAAACTGAGGGCAAGGAGCTCCCTTCTGTCCAATCAAAAGGGTTGAGAAGTTGTGATGAGCTGCCGTGTCATGCATTTTGGTTAAATGCCTCAAAACTGAACCATAATTTACCAGCTGCATGGCGTGGGAGCTACTCCTACTTGCTTTTCTCACTTATTGGACTGAAGGGAGCTCCTCCAACCATTTTCTTTCATGATATCTTTCATTTGTTTCTGCATTATGCTATTGTTTAGGGAAACTTGTTTTGTAGTTTTGTCTGCAGAACGCTAATGGTTCACCATAAGCTACAGGGAAACTGGTCGAGTTTAATCTTTCTCAAGTAAGCTGTGAATCCTGTGATCACTTGTTTCTTGTCTTCGTTTAGTAATTTTGTTATTAGGGACTTGGTTGTTAAGATAAGGTGCTTTATAGGGTGCAAACGTATGAATCTGATGCGTCATACATATAAAAAGGCGAAATGTTATGATTAAAATAATAACAAATAGTGGGGAAGCATGTGTTAATACCTTTATATTATGATTAGGATTTTAGTAAGAAAGATTAGCCGTGGAAGTTGGAACTATTCAGTAAAGTTAGGCCCCGTTTGGTATGAAAAAAAAAGGATGGGAATGATTTTATTCAGATCCGATCCAATAACATGTGTTTGTTTTGATAGAAGAAATGATTGATTCTTTTTTCTTCTTAGGGTCCGTTTGATTTTAACTTTGAAAACAAAAACGAAATAAAAACAACTCTAATCCATATGTATATTCTTGCTCATGATTTTTTTTAAAAAATCATTCATTATGGTTTGAAGTAATTGTTATAGTTTTGACACCTTAAAACCACAAAAATAAAAAATAATTTAAAAATACTTTATGAACATAAATATATATATATTAACCAAATTCATTTTTATCCTATTTTACTTTCGGAGATAAAATCAACCAAGGAGCTTACCCTAATTTATTTTCTTAGATAAAATACTTTTTACTAGAAATAAAAATAAAGCTCTTCATTTTTTTGTCTCCCTGACTCGATCTCTCTCCCTTTATAGCCGACTCTCGTTCTACTTTTGTTTGAGGTTTGTATCCAGTGCAATCACAACACCTCTTCCCTATCTACCTTTTTAGTTTGTTCGACTTGGTTCCTTTGTCTCCTCTATCAACGATCTAAAGATATTCACCATCCTCACATTTCATCATGAATATGATGCGGTTCTCCACCAAATTAGCGAATGTATTTCTATCTTGTGGTTATTGTCTTTCCTCCAATGATTCCCTTCAACGATGCTTTTTATGAAACGTACAATAACGGATAACCTCGTACTAAACATGCCTCCACTGTCGTCTTTTTATGTGAAAATTTTGGAATATGGGAGATGCAAAAAAAAAAACGAGATTAGAATTTAATTTGTGATTGCACAAGTCTTTTATTATTTTACTTATGCGTTCATGTCTAAGGTTTTACTATGATTTAAATATTAGTTCAGATGTCAATGGAATAATGAAGGTTTTAAGGAGGTCTATAATGACTCCACTAGGTTTTGGCACGTGAAATTGACAACACTGAAATATTTGTGAAGATAATATAAAATTGAGATACGAGAATTTGGATTTTTTTTACTTTTTCATTTCAATTATGTTTTTTTTTAAGCAAACATGTTTAATTGGTCATTAAATCGCTTTCCTTTCCTTCATTTATTCAATTCGTTTTCGTTTTTTTTTCTCCTTCCATAACCAAACAAACCCTTGGGTCCCTATGATGATTAGGACGAGAAAATCGGTAATATGTGTGTAAGCAATTAGACATAATTAGATGAAATACACCTAATTATAAGTTTTAGTTAGTAGATGTAACACCCCAAATTCGTAGGATTCGAGGTGCTACTGGACTAGGATCTCACAATGGATCCTGACCCTAGCCTGACAATAAGTTCATTGAATCTTACAATAAGACACAAATAGATTAAAACAAAACATAAAACTAATATATATATATATATATATATATATATATATCAAAAGGTAATACAGAGTAACCGCTGAATACAAAATCAAAGTATATATCCGTACAACATAAAAACCCATAACCCACGATATTGCCCCTGTGTACGGAGCCCTCAGCGGATCACCCCTCTGGATCAATCTGCAGCTCTTCTAACCTGCAAAGGATCTACAACACGGTATAAAACCGTTAGCTAACCATACACATATATAAGAAGATGCTAGAGCACAAACACACATCAAGAATCATAACACATCATCATGCTTTTACACATTTACCCGGTTTATTATCTTTATAACGTCAATCACTCAAATAGTATATAGATCTGCATATTAAAATATGTGACACGAGGTATGTATATAAACCTCACCTCTGCGTGCAATAGCTAGTTGGAGTGGTATTAGCGCACCTTCCCGTATACCATAAGGAGTGGTCAATGCCCTTCCCGTATAGCAGATCTAACTAGCTTACAGAGAACTTCCCAGACTCCACTACGGGATGAAAGGTAAATTGTCACAGCCATTACAATGGACGGTCAATATAACATAGGTCGGTAATGAACCATATCGCATGCTATAACACATATAAAAAACACCACTCATGCATACATCCAATATAAGGATGGTAGCTAAGTAAGTCCTATGGACTTACCTCAACCTCTGAAGTAGTCTCAACCACGATCAACCCTCAACACGGTCCACTCCAAACTAGAGGACAACACTGCCTAATAACAAGGCATAACAATATATCACACTCATATCCATCAAAGGGGTCACACCTAGACCCAAGGGATCCATAAGGATCATATCCTAACTCATAAACCTCAAAGCCATAACCGGCATAAACGATATCATACTCATCATCATTCTAACCTCATACACGTACCTAGCATGCTATTAACCCGCTCATACTAGGAAAGGAAAAGATCTACCTCTAGGTAGACCCGGGACAAGACGCACCTACGTAACAAGAGAGACGCAGGGGCGGAACAGGCAACCCGCAGGCGCGGAAAGGCTCAGGCGCGGTGACAATGGCCGCAGGCAACGCAGGCACGGCGCAGGCACGGTGACACAGTTTCCGCAGGGGCGGCGGCTTCCGGGCGCGGGGGCGGCGACAGTGCAGAACGTAGCCCCGCGAGTCCTGTTTCACTCTTCACGTGATCAAATCAAGTCTCTTCCATTCCAAAATCACACACATGCTATACATACACATACTAACATCAATCTATATCCAATTCATCTAATCCTAAGCTAAGGGAGATGGAATCAAAGAAGAAGAGAAGGAGAAGAAGCAAAGAACTTACCACACTTGTGGTCCTAGGCTGCACAGAAGATCAACACCCAACACAGCTAGCTCTCAAGCTCATCACAACATCCAACATCATCAACATGATCATCCTCATAATCTAAACACTTCCAAACTCAAGAACACTCACACACAAGATCAAAGAGGAAGAAGGAGAAGCTAGAAGGACGTATGGTGGCTGGGAAATGAAGTGAGAAACCCTTGGTCATGAAGCCAAGGTGAGATTAAGAAGGAAAAGTAAAGCATGGTCAACCGGTCAAAAAAACCGGTTGCAGCTGCAGGAAATCGCGGGGGCGGTTCCTTGGGCCGCGGGAGCGGAGACCCGCTGGGGCGGCACACAAGCCCGCGGGGGCGGCTAAGGTCAAAACTCGGTCCAAAAGACTAAGGCTCTTACACCTCACTCCCTAAAAACAAGTTTCGTCCCAAAACTTGTAAATCCTCAAACCACTCGGACTCACAAGCCGAGGTATAACTCTCTATAACCTCAAACATAAGCATGGAGGAAATCATCAACTCCAGCAACAAAACACTATCCAAGGCATAGAGGAAAACCATCTCTAGCCAAACCATAAACATATCACAAGGCATAGAGGAATCACATCTCTAGCAGTATCATACTCATAACAGAAAGGCATGGAGGAAAAACATCTCCAGCAACACTATGTCCATCAAAATAGCATGGAGGAATAACCTTCTCCAGTTGAATCCTAATCGTATCACAATAGCATGGAGGAAAGAGCCATCTCCAGCTATAAATAATCGCACTAGCATAACAAGATCTAATAAGATCACACATCACATCAAGCTAGTACGAAAATAAACACAACATGGCATATAAGCACATAAGCATAACACTCACCAAGATAGTACTAAAATCTGCTCTTCGATCCTATGGGTACATCTATCTTGGNCATAGAACTCTGGATAGTTCCTCTGGATACTATCCTCAGTCTCCCCTGTAGCCTCATCAAGTCCACGTCTCGACCACTGTATCTTCAGCATAGGAATGTCCTTAGAACGCAGGCGTCTCATACCTCGTTCTAAGACTGCAATAGGATGCTCCACAAAAGTGTAGTCCGGCTCGACCACCAGGTCATCATAACTCCCGATATGTCTCGGATTAGGTATGTACTCCCTCAGTTGAGACACGTGAAACACAGGGTGAACACCCTCTAATCTCGGAGGCAAAGCCAATCTGTATGCTGCACTCCCAACCCGATCCAGAATCTCGAACGGTCCGACATATCGGGGACTCAGCTTCCCCTTAATGCCAAAACGTCTAACACCTCGTGTCGGAGACACTCTCAGCCACACATGGGCGCCTACTCTGAACTCTAGAGGTCTACGCCTCCTATCAGCATATGACTTCTGACGGCTCTGCGCAGTCAGCATCCGCTCTCTAATCAGTGCTACTCGAGCCACATCATCCTGAATCTGATCAGGTGTCAAACCACTAACACTGCTCTACTCATCCCAGCATAACGGAGTACGACATCTCTGTCCATACAGTGCCTCATATGGAGCCATCCCAATAGATGCATGTCAGCCGTTGTTGTATGAGAACTCAACTAGTGGGAGATGATCCGTCCACACTTGTCCCCAATCCAACACACAAGCTTGCAGCATATCCTCTAGTGTCTGAATCGTCCTCTCTAACTGACCATCTGTCTGAGGATGGAACGCAGTAGTGAAGTGCAAACTCGTCCCCAAGGCAGTCTGAATCTGCTGCCAAAGCCTCGAGGTAAATCGTCCATCTCTGTTTGAGACGATCGTCCTCGGTACACCATGGAGTCTCACTATCTACCTAGTGTACTCCTCAGCTAATCTGCTCACCGGCCACGTCTCCCTAATAGGAATGAAACGTGCCGTCTTCGTCAATCTGTCCACTATAACCCAGATAGTATCAAAACTCCAGCTCAGTCTCAGCCTAGTCACAAAGTCCATGGTGACGTCCTCCCACTTCCTCTATGGAACAGGAAGTGGATGGAGCTCACCTCTAGGTCTGCTATGCTCTATCTTGACCTGTTGACAGGTCACACACTGCACTACAAATCTGGCAACATCGGGCTTCAGCCCTCCCCACCAATATAAACGTCTCAAATCCTGATACATCTTACTCGTACTTGGGTGTACAGAGTAAGGTGTACAGTGAGCCTCCTGTAAAATCCTCTGGCGTAGATCCGCTTCAGCGGGTACACAGACGCGACTGCGGCGCCTCAATATTCCATCTGCTTCTACCAGGAACTGTGGTGCCTCATCTCGAGACATCCTATCTCGTATCCTCATCAGTGTCGGGCAGGTCTCCTGCTTCTGTTGGATCTCACCCAACAGATCAGGAAGAACCTCTAACGTACGCAGCTGGGCATCCTCATCAGGAAACTGGATGTTCAACTCTAACCAGATCAGGTCTCTCTGTAATTGATGTTGAATTGTCAATCTCGCAATCGCCTGCTCTCGAGGCGTCTTCTTGCTCAAGGCATCGGCGACAACGTTCGCCTTCCCTGGATGATACAGAATCTCTAAATCAAAGTCCTTAATCAGCTCGAGCCATCTACGCTGGTGGTTATTCAATTCCCGTTGCGTGAAAAGGTACTTCAAACTCTTATGGTCTGTGTAGATCTGACATGTAGCACCATACAGGTAATGTCTCCAGATCTTTAGTGCATGAACTACCGCTGCCAACTCCAGATCATGAGTCAGGTAGTTCTCCTCATACGTTTTCAGCTGTCGAGACGCATAAGCAATCACTCTGCCTCTCTGCATCAACACACATCCCAAGCCTAGCTTGGATGCATCATTGTAAACCACAAAATCCTCTATACCCTTTGGTTGTGCCAAAATAGGAGCAGAAGTCAGACGTCTCTTCACCTCCTCAAAACTCTGCATACACTGATCAGACCATACAAATCTGGTAGTCTTCCTCAGTAGACTCGTCAGTGGACGGGCAATCATAGAAAATCCCTCTACAAAGCGTTTGTAATAACCGGCTAGGCCAAGGAAGCTACGTACTTCCTTGACGTTCGTCGGTGTAGTCCAAGCTGCTACTGCCTCAATCTTGGCCGGATCCACTTTGATCCCTTCAGCTGATACAACATGACCAAGGAATGCTACCTCTGCAATCCAAAACTCGCACTTAGAGAACTTAGCATAAAGTTCTCTATCTCGTAAAACCTACAATACAGTCCTCAGCTGTCCTTCATGCTCCTCTTTGCTGCGAGAGTACACCAAAATGTCATCTATGAAGACCACCACAAACTGATCCAGGAAGTCGATGAAAATACTGTTCATTAACTCCATAAAAACTGCTGGGCCATTCGTAAGCCCAAATGGCATCACTACAAACTCGTAGTGGCCATATCTAGTCCGGAATGCTGTCCTGTGCACATCCTGCTCTCTCACCCAGCTGGTGATACCCTGAACGCAGATCAATCCTGGAAAACACAGTCGCTCCCTGAAGCTGATCTAACAAATCATCAATACGAGGCAGTGGATACTTGTTCTTGATGGTCACCTTGTTCAGCTCTCTATAATCAATACACAACCTCAACGATCCGTCCTTCTTCCGTACGAAGAGGATATGTGCTCCCCAAGGGGACACGCTAGGGCGAGTGAAGCCCTTCTCTGCCAGCTCCTCAAGTTGCTTCTTCAGCTCCAACATCTCGACAGGCGCCATCCGGTATGGGGCCTTCGAGATCGGTCTCGTACCAGGCTCTAACTCAATACTGAAGTCCACACTCCTCTGAGGCGTCAAACTGGACGGCTCAGCAAACACATCCGTAAACTCACATACCATTGGGATATCCTCTAATGCTGGACGCTCCCCCTCCTTCATGGCATAACACTAGAAGACCTCACAACCCTGTGCAATTAGTCTAGCTGCCCGTATCGCACAGATAATCGTGCCTGTCTTTCCAAGGTCCCAACCTCGGAAAACCACTATCTGACCTAACTCGGTAGAGAGGGTAACAGTCCTCCTACCTACATCTAAGATTGCAGAATGTCTATCCATCCAATCCATACCTAGAATGACTTCTTCATGCACTAATGGCATGACAAAAGAAGTCAACTAGTAACACACGAGTCCCTACAGAAATGTGACAGCCATGAATATCACGGGTACCTCTGACCCTACCACCATCGGGTAACCCTATAATAAAGGGCATCCCCTCAGTCGTATCTAGACTCAAACGATCCACACAGGCATCAGAAATAAAAGAATGTGTACCTCCAGTATCAAATAAGACTCTAACAGGTAAACCATGAATCAGAATGGTACCTGTAGCAGTCGGTGAAGCTGGCTCCTCTGCACTCCTCAGCTCAAAAACTCGACCTTGTGGTCCTCTGGTATAAGTGGTGCTCCCACCACAACCTCTTCCTCTACTCGGCCCAAGAGAAGATCCCTGAGTCGTAGGGCGATATGGGACCCTCTGCTGTCCCTGTATCTGCTGCTGAGGTGGCCTCTGCCCACCTCCTACTACACTGGCAGGGGGAGAACCCTGCTGAGATGAAGCTCCGCCTTGTCGGTAGTATACAGCTCTGTGACCCTGCCTACCACAGGTGTAGCAAGACACTAGTGGCCTCGTGCACTCAGGCCTCATATGTCCTGGATCACCACAATTAAAACACTGACATCCCTTATCTACAACCGGTGCAGAAGAGGGGTGACTCTGGCGTCTTTGACCTCGCCAAACACTAGCAACACCACCAGTACCACTGGTCTTCCTTGTACGCTGTCTCTTCTCAGACCCTCCTGTCTGAGATGCTCTCCTCTGACCAGCTCGCTCCCTCTCATAGTCGGAAGCTCGGTCCTGATAATCCGTAAGAGTCTCACAATGAAATCCCGCCATGTAGGTCCGGGTAGTATCCCTCAGTCGTCGGGAAAACAAATATACATGCTGATCTGCAAGAGGTGCAACTGGACCTAGCAATGCTAGCTCCTCCTGAAACCTCCTGATAGCCTCGGAGATTGGTACATCCTCAAACCCAGCCTCCACAAAGTCCCGCAGTTTCTCCCTCCTCAGTGAGGCAGGGCAGAAATGCTCTCTAATCAGGGTCCTCATCTGATCATAACTACTAACCTGACCCCGTACAGACCTCCACCAGTGCTTTTCCAAATCCGGAATAAAGTCTGCACCAACTCGATCTGTCTGTCCACTGGACATCTAATGGACTCCAGAGCTGAGTCCACATGTCCAATCCAGAGCTCAACCTCTAACCCCACCTTCCCAGTGAAAGGGGGTACACCCATCTGGTGGAATGCCTTCAACCAGGTATCTGGTCGAGGCCCTCGATGCTCCTCTCGAACCTGAGGATTCTCAACAACATGTGCCTGTACAACTGGCACCTGAGTCACTCCGTGGGATCTCTCAGATGGTCCCTCAAGTGCCTGTAAATCTGGGGCACGTCTACCGGCTCTAGCAGCCTCCTCTACTCGTCTGATATAAGCACGGAACTCTGACCCCCCATGGAGACACAATCAGAATCACCAGACTGGACTCTCTGTGACCCCTGTCTCTCAGCTACACCGTTCCGAGTCTCATGAACGGCACTCTCAGCAACCTCCTCGTGAATCTCTCCCGCTGCATGTGAACCGTCAGTAGGAGTCCTACCTCGTCCTCTACCTAGAGGGGGGTCTACCTCTACCTCGTCTAGCTGCAGGTAAGACTCTAGTCTGAACCATCTGCAGAAGACGTAAACTTAACTTAGAAGGCTATATATATGTCATATGTATAGATATATATCAAATCAATCACAACAGAATATATATATATATATATATATATATATATATATATATATATATATATATATATATATATATATATATACATATATATATATATATATATATATATATATTGTCGAGATCTTCAGAGGGGTGATGGCTCACTTACACGATATCCCAAAACATTTGTACTCATTTCAAAGCCAAAACCTTTTGAAAAGTCAGACCCCTTTTCGGGTTCTGTTTATTTATCTATTCGACCTTTATCGCAGATTACAAGTGCCATTGTTGTCAACCTGGGCTTTGATACCAACTTTGTAACACCCTAAATCCATAGGACTTGAGGTGCTACTAGGCTAGGATCTCACAATGGATCCTGACCTAGCCTAACAACAAGTTCACTGAATCTTACAATAAGGCACATATAGATTGAAACAAAACATAAAACTGATATATATATATATATATATATATATATATATATATATATATATATATATATACACACACATATCAAAAGGTAATACAGAGTAACCGCTGAGTACAAAATCAAAGTATATATCCGTACAACATAAAAACTCCATAACCCACGATATTGCCCCTTGTGTACGGAGCCCTCAGCGGATCACCCCTCTGGATCATTCTGCAGCTCTCCTAACCTGCAAAGGATCTACAACACGGTATAAAACCGTTAGCTAATCATACACATATATAAGAAGATGCTAGAGCACATACACACATCAGGAATCATAACACATCATCATGCTTTCACACATTTACCCGGTTTATTATCTTTATAACGTCAATCACTCAAATAGTATATAGATCTGCATATTAAAATATGTGACACGAGGTATGTATATAAACCTCGCCTCTGCGTGCAATAGCTAGCTGGAGTGGTATCAGCGCACCTTCCCGTATACCATAAGGAGTGGTCAGTGCCCTTCCCGTATACCAGATCTAACTAGCTTACAAAGAACTTCTCAGACTCCACTACGGGATGAAAGGTAAGCTGTCACATGTAACACCCCAAATCCGTAGGACTCGGAGTGCTACTGGGCTAGGATCTCACAATGGATCCTGACCCTAGCCTGACAACAATCTCACTGATCTTACAACAAGGCACCAATAGATTAAAACAAAACATGAAACTGATATATATATATATATATATATATATATATATATATATATATATATATATATCAAAAAGATAATACAATGTATGGCTGAGTACAAACAAAACCATACTATACATCAAAAGAACCCATATCCCCGATACCGCCCAGTGTACGGAGCCCTCAGCGGATCACCCCCTCTGAGTCACTCTGCAGCTCTCCTATCCTGCAAAGTGTCTACAACACGGTATAAAACCGTTAGCTAACCATACACAAATATAGGAAGATGATAGAGCACAAACACACATCAGAAATCTTAACACATCATCATGCTTTCACACATTTACCCGGTTCATTATCTTATAAAGTCCAGCAATCAACTCAAATATAAATATCCATATAAACATAAGTGACACGAGGAAACGCAGTCGTGAAGTGCAAACTCGTCCCCCAGGCAGTCTGAATCTGCTGCCAGAACCTCGAGGTAAATCGTCCATCTCTGTCAGAGACGATCGTCCTCGGTACACCATGGAGTCTCACTATCTGCCTAGTGTACTCCTTTGCTAATCTGCTAATCGGCCACGTCTCTCGAATAGGAATGAAACGTGTCGTCTTCTTCAGTCTGTCAACTATGACCCAGAAGACATCAAAACTCTGGCTCAGCCTTAGTCTAGTTACAAAGTCCATAGTGACGTCCTCCCACTTCCTCTGTGGAACGGGAAGTGGATGAAGCTCACCTCCAGGTCTGAAATGCTCGATCTTGACTTGCTGGCAGGTCGCACACTGTGCCACAAATCTGGCCACATCGGGCTTCAGCCCTCCCCACCAATATATACGTCACAAGTCCTGATACATCTTACTCTTACCTGGATGTACCGAGTAAGGTGTACAGTGCGCCTCCTGTAATATCCTCTGTCTCAGATCTGTATCAGCAGGTACACAGACGCGACCATGGATTCTCAAAACTCCATCTGCTCCCAGCAGGAACTGTGATGCCTCATCCCGAGACATCCTATCTATGATCCTTTGTAAAGTCGGGCAGGTCTCCTGTTTTTGTTGGATCTCATCCAACAGATCAGGAAGGACCTCTAATGTACGCAGCGGGGCATCCTCATCAGGAAACTGGATGTCCAGCTCTAACCATATCAAATCTCTCTGCAATTGATGCTGAACTGTCAGTCTCGCAATCGCCTGCTCTCGAGGCATCTTCCTGCTCAGGGAATCAACGACTATGTTCGCCTTTCCCGGATGATACAGGATCTCTAGATCAAAATCCTTGATCAGCTCAAGCCACCTACGCTGGCGGTTATTCAATTCCCGCTGCGTGAAAATGTACTTCAGACTCTGATGGTCTGTGAAGATCTGACACGTAACACCATACAGGTAATGTCTCCAGATCTTCAATGCATGAACTACAGCTGTCAACTCCAGATCATGAGTCGGGTAGTTCTCCTCATACGTCTTCAGCTGTCTAGACGCATATGCAATCACCCTGCCTCTCTGCATCAACACACATCCGAAGCCTAGCTTGGATGCATCACTGTATACTACGAAATCCCCCGTACCCTCTAGCTATGCCAAAACAGGAGCAGAAGTCAGCCGTCTCTTCAGCTCCACAAAACTCTGTATACACTGATCAGACCACACAAATCTGGTAGTCTTCCTCAGCAAACTCGTCAGTGGACGGGCAATCACAGAAAATCCCTCCACAAAGCGTCTGTAATAACCGGTTAGGCCAAGGAAGCTACGTACTTCCTTGATGTTCGTCGGTGTAGGTCATGCAGCTACTGCCTCTACCTTCGCCGTATCCACCTTGATCCCCTCAGCTGATACTATGTGACCCAGGAATGCTACCTTTGGCATCCAGAACTCGCACTTAGAGAACTTTGCATGAAGTTCTCTATCCCGCAAAACCTGCAATACAGTCCTCAGATGTCCTGCATGCTCCTCTCCACTGCGAGAGTATACCAGAATGTCATCAATGAAAACCACCACAAACTGATCTAGGAAGTCGATGAAGATACTGTTCATCAACTCCATAAAGACGGTTGGGGCATTTGTAAGCCCAAATGGCATCACTACAAACTCGTAGTGACCATATCTGGTCCGGAATGTTGTCCTGTGCACATCCTGCTCCCTCACCCTCATTTGGTGATACCCGGATCGCAGGTCAATCCTGGAGAACACAGTAGCTCCCTGTAACTGATCTAACAAATCATCAATGCGCGGCAGTGGATACTTGTTCTTGATGGTTACCTTGTTCAGCTCTCTGTAATCAATACACAGTCTCAACGATCCGTCCTTCTTCCGTACGAAGAGGACAGGTGCTCCCCAGGGGGACACACTAGGGCGAATGAAGCCCTTCTCATCCAACTCCTCACGTTGCTTCTTCAGCTCCAGCATCTCAACAGGCGCCATCCGATATGGAGCCTTCAAGATGGGTCTCGTACCAGGCTCTAACTCGATACTGAAATCCACACTCCTCTGAGGCGGCAAACTGGACGGCTCAGCAAAAACATCAGTAAGCTCACAGACCACTGGGATATCCTCTAACGCTGGACTCTCCCCCTCCTTCATGGCATAACACCAGAAGGCCTCACAACCCTGTGCAATCAGTCTAGCTGCCCGTATAACACTGATAACTGTGCCTACCTTTCCTAGGTCCCAACCTCGGAAAACCTCTATCTGGCCTAAATCGGTAGAGAGGGTAACAGTCCTCCTACCTACATCTAAGACTGCAGAATGTCTAGCCATCCAATCCATACCTAGTATAATTTCCTCATGCTCTAACGGCATGACAAAGAAGTCAACTAGTAACACACGAGTCCCTACAAAAATGGGACAACCGTGAATCTCACGGGTACCTCTGACCCTACCACCATCGGGTAACCCTATAATAAAGGGCATCCCCTCAACTGTATCTAAACCCAGACGCTCTACACAGGCATCAAAAATAAAAGAATGCGTAGCACCAGTATCAAATAAAACTCTAACAGGTAAACCATGAATCAGAATGGTACTTGTAGCAGTAGGTGCAGCTAGCTCCTCTGCACTCCTCAGCTCAAAAACATGTCCCTGTGGGCCTCTGGTATCAGTGGTGCCTCCACCACGGCCTCTGCCTCTACTCGGCCCAGGAACAGATCCCTGAGTCGTAGGGCGATCTGGGACCCTCTACTGTCCTTGACTCTGCTGCTGCTGCTGAGGTGGTCTATGTCCACCTCCCGCTGCACTAGCAGGAGAAGAATCCTGCTGTGATGAAGCTCTCCCTCGTCTACAGAAGGTAGCTCTGTGACCTGGTCGGCAACAAGTGAAACAGGTCACCGGCTGCCTAGTACACTCTGACCTCATATGCCCATACTCACTGCAGTTGAAGCACTGCACTCCCTTATCTGCACCCGGTGCAAATGGAGGACGACTCTGGCGACTCTGGCCTCACCCTGAACCAGCAGCTCCACCAGTACCACTGGTCTGACCAGTCCTCTGTCTCTTCTCAGACCCTCCGGTCTGAGAAGCTCTCCTCTGGCTAGCTCTCTCCCTCTCGTAGTCAGAAGCCCGGTCCTGATAGTCGACCAAGGTCTCACAGTGAAAAACCGCCATGTAGGTACGGGTAATATCCCTCAGACGTCGGGAAAACAAATACACGTGCTGATCTGCAGCAGGTGCAGCTGGACCCAGCAATGCCAGCTCCTCCTGAAATCTCCTGATGGCCTTTGAGACTGGCACATCCTCGAACCCAGCCTCAACAAAGTCTCGCAGTTTCTCCCTCCTCAAAGAGGCAGGGCAGAAACGCTCTCGGATCAGAGTCCTCATCTGCTCATAACTAGTAACCTGTGCTCGCACAGACCTCCACTAGTGCTGTGCCAAATCTCTGAACAAGGTCTGTACCAGCTCAATCTGCCTATCAACTGGACATCTAATAGACTCCAGAGCTGATTCTACATGTCATATCCACAGCTCCACCTCTAGCCCCACTTTCCCAGTGAAAGGGGGTACACCTATCTGATGAAAAACCTTCAACCAAGTATCTTGTCGGGGCCCTCTATACTCCTTTGGAGCCCGAGCAATCTCAGCAGTAGGTACCTGTATAGCTAGTACCTGAGTGATAGTGTGGGACCTCTCAGATGGTCCCTCCTATGCTGGCAGATCCGGATCACGCCTACCTGCCCTGGCGGCCTCCTCAACACGTTTGATATAAGCCTGAAACTCTGATCTATCCATAGAGACACGCTCAGAATCACCAGATCGGGCTCTTTGTGCCCCCTATCCCTCAGCTGCCCCGTTCCCAGTCTCAGGAACGGCGCTCTCAACAACCTCCTCATGTATTTCTCCTGCTGCCTGTGAACCACCCGCAGGAGTCCTACCCCGTCCTCTACCTAGAGGGGGTCTACCTCTACCTCGCCTTGCTACAGATAAGGCTCTAGTCTGAACCATTTGCTGAAGACGTAAAACCCATCTTGGAAGGCTATATCTGCCCGTAAACCCATCTTGGAAGNTCTTGTGCCATTGGACACTTTGCACTGGCCAATGGACGGCTCTGTCTGTTTATAGGAAATGACTTTTCCTTTCTCCTTACTTTGTATTAAAACTACAACGTCAAAAAAAAATGTCATGGGGGAGATCACTCCCAAAGTCTATGATATTACCCACAATCGGACATAGAGTCTATGGGCAACATTATTGAAACGATGATTTACATATCTAAAAGAGAAAGATCTAAACAAATACCCCAAGCATTTGTTCGAGTTGTAATATTGGACCGAGAGCAGGTTGTCCGATTCTATGATCACATGCTCCAACCCAAGCCGATCCCTTCTCCATTCCCAACTTAACCGCCATCAACTCAAGAAAGAAAGGATCCCATAGGCACTCATTCTTAATACCCAATTTTCATAATACCTAATTTTCATAATGTCTAATTTTGTAATGCTCATTCTTTATAATATCCAATTTAGTTACTCAATCTTACTATCCAATTTTAATATCCAATCTTTGCACCATGAAAGCAGTGTTTTGATCAAAAAGTGTAGCGGTGAGAAGTGGCGGTGACACTCCGATGTTGGCGACACTTCGGGCGAGAAGAGCGGTAGTGGCGATACTCCCGGCGAGAAGTGGGTGCCGGCGGCGAGAAGCAGCGGCGCTTACGGAGAGGAGAAAGCGTGCGAGAGAGAATCATGTGAAGCGTAGATCTGAGTGAGCAGGAGGAGAAGGAGAAGAAGAAGAGAATGACGTGAAGCGTTAATTTATAGATATGTTGTTAAATATGATTCTCTCCTATTTATCTTAACTAATTAAAAGTATATTAATTGAGTAGGGGCTTAGTTTATATCTATGATACAAAAAGGCCTTATTAACTCAATTATCTCATAACTGTACATTATTTAAATGTAAATATATATCTCATGTACAACTAATTATTACAACATTATTAACCAAGTATGTATTTTTTTTGATACTATAGGATAAGAAATTAGGGTGGTCTATCTCCTAGAGACTTTCCACCCTAGAGCATCCTAGCGGAAGAACTCGTCGACTTGCACAGTAGACGAACTTGACAGACAGAGGCAATCGTGGCCCAACTCATCAAGCAGGTCCGCCACACCATTCACCTCTCGAAACACATGTCGGATTTTAACCTGAAGAAAAACCCAACAAAATATTAGAGATATCCGATAAAATCAGATCTAACTCCCAGGGAGGTTTCCATACCTGCTTGACTGCATTAATCACAACCTGACAGTCTCCTTCAATCTCAATCACTTTGATACCGAGATCAAAAGCCATGACTAGACCCTCTCTTAGCGCAAATGCTTCAGCAAGTTGGGTTGATATGTTTCCACATTTCCCATAGCCAAGAGAAACCGAACTAGCCTCATGATTCCGAAGGATGTATCCAAAGGCAGATTCACCTGACTCTTTCTTAGATCCATCAAATTTTAGTTTTATCATATCTATTTCAGGTTTTTCCCATCGAATGTTCTTCTTTTTTCTCTTGTTCATCCTTGAACTTCCCTTATTCTTATCAATGTCCTTATTGTTCTGGTTCTAGTCGACTATTTGATTTCGAACTATCCCATCTATATTCTGAGTATTTTTATTAGAGAAAGTTTTCTGGTTTCTAGCAAACCAGATATTCCACCATAAAACTACTAGGTAAGTTAGTTTTGATTCTGCTAAGTTATCTTTAATCTAGTCTATTTTGTCTGCGACTTTAGATTTCATTTGGTTAGCCCTTAGCAGGGATTGTTTGATCGAATTTTGAGCTATGGACTATGAAGTATAGTGACACTTGAAGAAAAGATGATCTGTTGGTTCAAAGGGTTGGTTACAGAGACAGCAGTTTAACGGGATTGAGACTTTCTGTCTTTCTAGATTCTCTTTAGTTGGTAATCCATTAATTACCATTTTCCAAAGAAAGTTTTTAACCTTAGGGATTACGTTAAGATTCCAAATCCAATAATTCATTCCAACATGTAATCCCCTATTTAAGTACAACGAGTTATAGGCTGACTTGGTGGAGTAATCCCCATCCTCAGTCGGGGTCCAATATAAACAGTCACGGATGAAAGTTTTAGGAAGTTGATATGCTTTGATAGCGTTAATTATTTCAAGAGGTAAAATATGCCCAATTTCCACATCAATTTTACCCATATCCCATTTATTTTCGTTGATGAAATGATTGACCTCAATATCAACCTGAACTAAATTTGAATCAATACAGTCCTTAATTAAAGGTTCGTTTTTAAGCCAGCAATCCGTCCAGAATTTAATTGTACTCCCATCACCAACATTCCATCTAAATTTTGATTCAAATTCACTTCTAAGTTTCATTAGTTTTTTCCATTGCCATGACAAATTATCTTTTGGTTTATAATTTCAAAGTTGTTTTGATCACTTGAACAATGAATATTATTGATAAATTGTGTAATAATAGATATTTCTATCCCAAAAAAATTTGGATATCATTCTTGTCGTGAAGATATGAAAAAATTAATGTCATCCAATTGGTCCATTATATAGTTGTTAGAATCATGCATTTTCATACCGCATAAGCTTTTCTAGACTTTGCTTTAGTATGAAAATATCTATATTTATACATTCCGGTGTTTAACTAATTGGTTTATTTTGTGTTTCAGACGTTAAAGGTCATTTTCGGTTGAAATACGAGTGGTCGATCTTCCTTGAAGTCAAAGATACATAAAGAGCATCATAAGTGACCGAAGATCGAAGAAATCAAGTGATATTATATCTCCCTAGGTAATCCTGAAGAAGTCGTGAAGTCAAGATACATGTCCTCAACGAAGAAAGAAGCAAGTCTATTTTTGGGGCGTTTGATGATTTGTGTTATGATGACTTTGGTTTTTTGAGCTTGGTCTTGTTAGTTGAGACATGTATACTAGTCCTCCACATAGAGATATCTCTATATCTTACTTGAAGATAAGTCAGGTTCAAGTATGGAGTATTTGATAACATCCATTTTAGTGTATTTTTCACCCTCATGATGAAATATCCTTTGAGCGTAGTTTTGCATTACATTATGGTAGATTTCCTTTCCTTTTGTGTTTTGGAGATCTATTCATGCATTCATGATATTACAGACATTATTGGCCTTCCAAGAACTAAAATGGAGTTATTAGAGGAAGAATGTCTACAACACACTACGGTTCTTCCTACGATCAAGGAACTTGATGTCAAGACTGGATTGGTTGAGATCCGAAGTGGAGAAATGAAGATCGCTTGAGACAAGGGCACTGATCGGTTGACCATGACATACCAATTGGGCGATCAGTCTACATTTTAGAGCATTTGAAAATATCTTATAAAATAATGTGTTTTGCAACAAGTCGGCCTACAAGTCCCTAAAGAGTCAGCCGACTGGTCCTATCAACCGTATTGGATTTGGCCAACCTATTCGTTCCTTATGTAAATCATTTCTTTCCTCAAAAGCTTTTTAGAAGATCGCATTTGCATTGTTAATAGTTTATTCCTTAGAGATAGGGTTTTTAGGATTTTCCTCAAACCCTCGGAGGGCAATGTTAGAAATCCTCTATATAAATAAGGCGCTTCTACCATTAGTTTAATCATCCAATTTTCATTCGAGAGTTTCACAATCGACATTGTACGAGTAGGCCAACTAGCCCTATCCAGTCGGCCGATTCGGTTATGTTTTATTCGATAAAAACAAATGTTGAATTTTGTAAGTTATGTCTTGTTAATTTCTTTCACTCTAGGGTATGAAGAATCCAACTTTGCATGAATAGTATATGATGTTGATGATGGTATTTGCCCTTATAATTATATGTTTTAATTCATGCATTATGGTGGTTTGGGTTTTTTCTATTCAAGATGCGGGAGTGGTGTATAAATTTACTTTTAACCTATTTGTACTTTAAGGTGTTAATTGCAAGACGTGATAGGTGCATGATGTAACACCCCAAATCCGTAGGACTCGAGGTGCTACTGGGCTAGGATCTCACAATGGATCCTGACCCTAGCCTGACAACAAATTCACTGAATCTTACAACAAGGTATATATATATATATATATATATATATATATATATATATATATATATATATATATATATCAAAAGGTAATACAAAGTACCGCTGAGTACAAATAAAACCACACTATACAACAAAAAGGTCTCATATCCCCGATAACGCCCTAGTGTGCGGAGCCCTCAGCGGATCACCCACTCTGGATCACTCTGCAGCTCTCCTATCCTGCAAAGGATCTACAACATGGTATAAAACCGTTATCTAACCATACACATATATAAGAGATGCAGAGCACATGCACACATCAAAGAATACTAAACACATCAACATGCTATCACACATTTACCCGGTTCATTATCTTTATAAATCCAGCACTCAACTCGTATATATATATCCATATAAACATACGTGACACGAGGAATATATAATCCTCGCCTCTGGGTCCAATAGCAAGTTGGAATGGTGCCTGGAACACCTCCCCGTGTACCCTAAGGGAATGGAGAGTGCCCGAACCATTTACCAGGTCTGGCCTGCCTACAAACAACCTCCCAAACTCCCGGCGGGATGAAAGGGCAAGTTATCACGGCCCTACAATGGGCAAGCAATATACCATATATCGGTAATAAACCATAACGCATGCTATCAAGCATATACCACACACCACTCATGCACACATCCAATATAGAGATGGCAACTAAGTAAGTCCTACGGACTTACCTCAACCTCGTAGTCCTCTCAACTCGATCAACCCTCAAACACGGTCCACTCCAATCTGGAGGATAACACTGCCTAGCAACAAGGCATAACGAAACATACTCATCAACCATCTATCCTCAACATATACCTAGCATGCTACTACCGCTCATACTAGGAAAGGAAATGATCTACCTAACTTTAGGTAGACCCGGGACAAGACGCACCTGCGTGACACAAGAGACGCAGGGGCGGAAAAAGGCAACCCGCAGGCGCGGCAGGACTCAGATGCGGGCACGGTGACAAAGGCCGCAGGAAACGCAGGCATGGCGCAGGCACGGTGCGGGCGTTGCGGCACGGCTTCCGCAGGGGCGGCGGCTTCCAGGCACGGGGGCGGCGTCTGTGCAGAACGTGAACCCGCGGTTCCTCTTCGGCTCTTCTAGTGATCAAAGCACGTCTTCTTCATTCCAAAGTCATACACAACCATATAAATACACATACCAACATTAAACTACATCCACATACATCTAATCCTAAGCTAAGCAAAGGAATCAAGGAAGAAGAAAGAAAGAAGAAGCAAGAAGACATACCACACTTGTGGACCTAGGCTGCAAGGATGGATCAACCACTTCCACAGCTAGCTCTCAAGCTCAACAACACAAGCACACATCAACCTCAGCAAGACCACACCACAAACTCTCTTCCAAACTCTAAGGCCAACCAAGAACAAGATCAAAAAGGAGAAGGGAGAAGCAAGAAGGACGTAGGAAGCTGAAGAAATGGGATAGGAACCCTTGATCACGAGCCAAGGAAAGAATAAGAAGGGAAAAGAGTAAAGCACAAGTCAAGGGTCAACAAAGCCGGCTGCT
>CM008284.1:32188903-32250559 GCA_002319775.1 Fagopyrum tataricum
CTCAGGACAGAGGTAAGAACCAGAGGAGCTCAGGGTAGAGTTTTTGAGCTGAGGAGTGTAGAGGAGCCAGCCGCACCAATTGTTATAGGTACCATTCTGATTCATGGTTTACCTGTTAGAGTTTGATTTGATATTGGGGCTACCCATTCGTTTATATCTTGATGCATGTGATTGAGGGATACCTTTAGTATAGGGTTACCCAATGGTAGTAGGGTCAGAGGTACCCGTGAGATCATGGTTGTCCCATTTCTATAGGGACTCGTGTGTTACTGGTTGACTTCTTTGTCATGCCGTTAGAGCATGAAGAAGTCATTTTGGGTATGGATTGGATGGATAGACATCAGGCGGTATTAGATGTAGGTAGGAGGACCGTGACCCTCTCTACCGAGTTAGGTCAGATAGAGGTTTTCCGAGTTTGGGACCTTGGAAAGTCAGGTATGGTGATCAGTGTGATACGGGCCTTCTGGTGTTATGCCATGAAGGAGAGGTGAGAGTCCAGCATTAGAGGATATCCCAGTGGTCTGCGAGTTTACAGATGTATTTGCTGAGCCGTCCAGTTTGCCGCCTCAGAGGAGTGTTGACTTTGGTATTGAGTTAGAGCCTGGTATGAGACCGATCTCGAAGGCCCCATACCGGATGGCGCCTGTCGAGATGTTAAAGCTGAAGAAGCAACTCGAGGAGTTGGCTGAGAAGGGCTTCATTCGCCCTAGCGTATCTCCGTGGGGAGAACTTGTCCTCTTCGTACGGAAGAAGGACGGATCGTTGCGACTGTGTGTTGATTACAGAGAGCTGAACAAGGTGACCATCAAGAACAAGTATCCATTGCCTCGTATTGATGACTTGTTAGATCAGCTTCAGGGAGCGACAGTATTCTCCAGGATTGACATGCGTTCAAGATATCACCAGTTGAGGGTCACAGAGCAGGATGTGTACAAGACAGCCTTCCGGACCAGATATGGACACTACGAGTTTGTAGTCTGCCATTTGGGCTTACGAATGCCCCAACAGTCTTCATGGAGTTGATGAATAATATATTCATCGACTTCCTGGATCAGTTTGTGGTAGTCTTCATAGATGACATTTTGGTGTACTCTCGCAGTAGAGAGGAGCATGCAGGACAACTGAGGACTGTGTTGCAGGTTTTACGGGATAGAGAACTTTATGCGAAGTTCTCTAAGTGCGAGTTCTGGATCCCAGAGGTAGCATTCCTGGGTCATATTGTTTCCGCCGAGGGGATCAAGGTTGATCCGGCGAAGATAGAGGCAGTAGCAGCATGGACGACACCGACGAACGTCAAGGAAGTACGTAGCTTTCTTGGCCTAGCCGGGTATACCGACGCTTTGTGGAGGGATTTTATGTGATTGCCCGTCCACTGACGAGTTTACTGAGGAAGACTACCAGATTTGTATGGTCTGAGCAGTGTATGCAGAGTTTTGAGGAGCTGAAGAGACGTCTGACTTCCGCTCCTATTTTAGCACAGCCAGAGGGCACAACTGATTTTGTGGTTTACAGTGATGCATCCAAGCTGGACTTGGGATGTGTGTTGATGTAGAGAGGCAGAGTGATTGCATATGCATCTAGACAGCTGAAGACGTATGAGGAGAACTACACGACTCATGACCTGGAGTTGGCAGCGGTAGTTCATGCCCTGAAGATTTTGGAGACATTACTTGTATGGTGCTACATGTCAGATCTTTACAGACCACAAGAGTCTGAAGTATATTTTCACGCAGCGGTTATTGAATAACCGCCAACGTAGGTGGCTTGAGTTGATCAAGGACTTTGATCTAGAGATTCTGTATCATCCGGGGAAGGCGAACGTGGTCACCGACACCCTGAGCAGGAAGACGCCTCGAGAGAAGGCGATTGCGAGACTGACGGTACAACCTCAGTTGCAGAGAGATCTGGTCTGGCTAGAGTTGGAAATCTAGTTTCCTGATGAGGATGCCCAGTTGAGTACCTTAGAGGTTCTTCCTGATTTTTTGAGTCAGATCCAACATAAGCAGGGGACCTGCCCGACATTGATGAGGATCCGAGAGAGGATGTCCCGGGATGAGGCACCATAGTTCCTCATAGGAGCAAATGGAGTGATGAGACGCCGTGGTCACGTCTATGTACCCGCTGATGCGGATTTACGACAGGGGATATTACAAGAGGCTCACTTTATGCCTTATTCAGTGCACCCAGGTACGAGTAAGATGTACCAGGATTTGAGACGTTCATATTGGTGGGGAGGGCTGAAGCCCGACGTAGCCAGATTTGTGGCCCAGTGTGCGACCTGTCAGCAGGTGAAGATTGAGCATTGTAGACCTGGAGGTG
This sequence comes from Fagopyrum tataricum, assembly GCA_002319775.1. Taxonomy (NCBI): domain Eukaryota; kingdom Viridiplantae; phylum Streptophyta; class Magnoliopsida; order Caryophyllales; family Polygonaceae; genus Fagopyrum; species Fagopyrum tataricum. Next base: position 32,191,223 of record CM008284.1, read on the forward strand.
AACTCCATCCACTGCCTATACCGCAGAGGAAGTGGGAGGACGTCACCATGGATTTTGTGACTGGGTTGAGACCGAGTATGAGCTTTTTGATGCCATTTGGGTTATAGTGGATAGACTGACGAAGACGACACGTTTTATCCCTATTCGTGAAACGTGGCCAGTGAGCAGGTTAGTTAAGGAGTACACCAGACAGATAGTGAGACTCCATGGTGTACCGAGGACGATCGTCTCAGACAAAGATGGGCGATTTACCTCGAGGTTTTGGCAGCAGATTCAGACTGCCCTGGGGACGAGTTTGCGCTTCACTACTGCGTTCCATCCTCAGACTGATGGTCATTCAGAGAGAACCATTCAGACACTAGAGGATATGCTGCGAGCTTGTGTGTTGGACTGGGGACAAGTATGGACAGAGATGTCGCATGCCGTTATGCTGGGATGAGTCTAGCAATGTTAGTGGTTTGACACCTGATCAGGTTTAGGATGATGTGGCTCGTGTAGCACTGATTAGAGAGAGGATGCTGACTGCACAGAGCCGTTAGAAGTCTTATGCAGATAGGAGGCTTAGACCCCTAGAGTTCAGAGTAGGAGCCCATGTGTAGCTGAGATTATCTCCGACACGAGGTGTTAGACGATTTGGCATTAAGGGGAAGTTGAGCCCCCGATATGTCGGACCGTTTGAGATTCTGGATCGGGTTGGGAGCGCAGCATACAGATTAGCTTTGCCTCCGGATTAAAGGGTGTTCACCCTGTGTTTCACGTGCCTCAGCTGAGGGAGTATATACCAGATCCGAGACATATTGTGAGTTATGATGATTTGGTGGTTGAGCCGTACCACACTTTTGTTGAGCACCCAATTGCAGTTCTAGAACGAGGTATGAGACGCCTGCGTTCGAAGGACATTCCTATGCTGAGGATACAGTGGTCGAGACGAGGACCTGATGAGGCTACTTGGGAGACTGAGGATAGTATTCAGAGAACTATCCAGAGTTTTATGCCGAAATAGATGTACCAGTAGGATCGACGAGTAGATCTTATTACTATCTTGGTGAGTGTTATGCTTATGTGCTTATATGCTATGATGTGTTTATTTTCGTACTAGCTATGATGTGATGTGTGATCTTATTAGATCTTGATGTGCTAGTGCGATTGATTATAGCTGGAGATGGTTCTTTCCTCCATGCTATTGTGATGCGATTAGATTTAGCTGGAGATGTTTTTCCTCCATGCCCTTCTGTTATGAGTATGATACGGCTAGAGATGTTCTTCCTCTATGCCCTTGTGATATGATGATAATTTGCATAGAGATGGTTTTCCTCTATGCCCTGGATAGTATAGTGATCTTGTTGCTGGAGATGATGAGTTCATCCATGCCTGTGCTTGAGGTTATAGAGTGATATAGGTTGATACCATACGTGCGGAGATGTGATGCCTCCGACAAAGAGAGTTATACATCAGCTTCTGAGTCCGAGTGGTTTTAGGGTTTCACAAGTTTTGGGACGAAACTTGTTTTTAGGGGGGTGAGATGTAAGAGCCTTAGTCTTTGGAGTTGTTTTGGGCCTTAGCCGCCCCTCCGGGTTTAGGGAGCCGCCCCTGCGGCAGAGCCGTGATCCGCCCCTGCGGCCAAGGAACCCGCCCCTGCGGTTTCTTGCGGCTGCAGCCGGCTTTGTTGACCCTTTGACCGTGCTTTACTCTCTTTCCTTCCTTCCTTCCTTCCTTCTTAGCCTTTCCCTTGGCTTGCTGAACAAGGGTTCTTCATTTCTCCAGCTTTCTCACGTCCTTCTTTCTCTCCTTTCCTCTCTTTGATCTTGGGCTTGATTTCCTTTGAGTTTGGAAGAGAAGTGTTGTTATGAGCATGATGTGTGTGTTGCTGAGCTTGGAAGTCAGTTGAGGTTTTGGTTGTGATCATTCCTTGGATAGGCCACAGCAGTGGTAAGCTTCTTTCTTCTCCTTTCTTCTTCTTTGGTTCCATTCCATCTTCCTTAGCTTAGGATTAGATGTTCTAGGTATGTATTAATGTTAGAATGTGTATGTATATGTATGTGCTTGACTATGGAATGAAGAAGACGTGATTTGATCACGTGAAGAATGAAAGAGAAGTCGGGAGGTTACGTTCTGCAGCGTCGCTGCCCCTGCGCCTCAGCGTCGCCCGCCCCCGCGGGACCCTGCCACCGCACCCGCGCCCGGAAGCCGCCGCCCCGCGGCCACGGTCCCAGCGCTTGCGCCCGCGTGTTTCCGCGCCTGTGTTTGCCTGTGGCCACTATCACCGCGCCTGCGGCCGAGTGTCGCCGCGCCTGCGATTGCTTTGCTTCGCCCCTGCGTCCCTCTTGTCACGCAGGTGCGTCTTGTCCCGGATCTACCTAGAGTAGTGTAGATCCTTTCCTTTCCTAGTATGAGCGAGTTAGTAGCATGCTAGGTATGTGTATGAGGATAGAATGATGATGAGTATGATATAGATATATGCCGGTTAGGGCTTTGAGGTTTATAAGTTGGATACGATCCTTATGGATCCCTTGGGTCTAGGTGTGACCCATTTGATGGATAGGAGATTTGATATCTTGTTATGCCTTGTTATTAGGCAGTGTTGTCCTCCGGATTAGAGTTGATCGTGTTGAGAGTACTTCGAGGGTGAGGTAAGTCCGTAGGACTGACTTAGCTACCATCGTTATTATGGATGTATGCATGAGTGATGTTTGTTATATGCTTTATAGCATGCGATAGTGATTATTGCCGACCTATGGTTTAGTGACCGCCCATTGTAGTGGCTGTGACAACTTGCCTTTCATCCTGTAGTGGAGTCTGGGAGGTTCTCTATAGTTAGGTCTGATCTGGTATACGGGAAGGGCACTTACCACTCCTTATGGTATACGGGAAGGTGCACTTATACCACTTCAGCTGGCTATAGAACTCAGAGGTGAGGATTATATATTTCTTGTGTCACATATGTTTATATACATTTATTTATATATGATTTGAGTGTTGGAAGTTATAAAGATAATAAACCGGGTAAATGTGTGATAGCATGATGATATGTTTATTATTCCCTGACGTGTGTTTGTGCTGATGTATTATCCTATATATGTGTATGGTTAGCTAACGGTTTTATACCGTGTTGTAGATCCTTTGCAGGTTAGGAGAGCTGCAGAGTGATCCAGAGGGGTGATCCGCTGAGGGCTCCGTACACTGAGTTGCGTGGGATATGGGATATTTTGTATGTACAAACACATGTTTTGATTGTACTCAACGGTACCTTGTATACCTTTTGATATGTATATATTATGTTTTGATATTTGGTTTTAATCTATATGTGCCTTGTTGTGAGATCCAGTGAACTTGTTGTCAGGCTAGGGTCAGGATCCATTGTGAGATCCTAGCCTAGTAGCACTCCGAGTCCTACGGATTTGGGGTGTTACAGTTAGTGATTTGAGTTTCCTTGAAACCTATGGTTTTGTTATTCAAAACACATATAAGTTGTTGTTTCGGTCAATTTTTAATCATCATATGGTAAAACAAAATTCCAAATTTGTACTAATCGATCAATGAGATGAAAATAGTTTCATGGTTCTGTACACTTGGATTCTGGTTTCTCATATTAAAACTATATATAAGAAGATTATTTTATGATGAAAATGTAATAAACACGAAACAGTGTCTTGATGATCATATGAAGTCGTAGAATGCCTATAGAAATTGAGGGCTCGTTTGGTATCACTGGGAATCATTCCCGGTAACGGAATGATTCCGATTTCATTCATTCCCCTTAACCGATTCCATTCCGTTTTCATTTCATCACTCTAACCAAACGGGTACTAATTTTATTCATATGATTATGCAGACTAATGATGCTCTGTTTTAGGTCCGGTCTCTAGCAATACAATAATGGTGAGAAAAGAGTGATATTTGTATAGATAAGTTGTTTGAGTTTGATGAGCTTGTGTTGTATTTGTTAGGTGAGAGCGTGGAAATGCGAAGCTCAGACATCATCGGAGTAGAGTACTAATTAAGCGCATATTTGACATTAATCGGATCCTTCTGAGAAGATCAAAGGAAAACAAAAACAAATGAGTTGTAATCGGCAAAATTAGGATTTTTCGGAATCGGGAAAATAGTGAAAATTATAGATACAAAGTGAAATCCAAGAGTGTGGTGCTTCATATAAATATGAACATGCTCATCATTGACAACCCAAATCCGGATAATTTGAAATGAATTGGCATCAAGAAATATTTAAGGTTAGAGAAGATATCGGAAAGGGCGAAGTAAAACAGAACATCTTAAACCAAACCATCCTATGTATTTGGTGAATCAGTTGCCCTTAACTAAATCTGATTAGCGGTTTAGTTCAATTGTGTTTTGTTTAGAGTTTTTATTTTATTTATTCTGATTACAGGAATCTTGGGTTGGTAGGTTGTTTAATAAGCTTGGTCAATTTAATAAAGCATTTGTAATTGTACCATAATAAATGGTCACTTACGAGATATTCTACTCGCTTCAACTCATCACTGTCAGTATCAACTTATACAATTAACCGATCAAAACATGTTCGTGCTTATATCCGTATACATTTACATGATATTCTACTCACACTAACTAACTAATCACTATCAATATCGACTTATACAATTAACTGATCGAAACACCCGCGTGCAACACTTATATGTATTTACGAGTTAATATACTCGTGTTAATTCTACATTTTTAGTGTCACCGTGTAAAAGTAATCGATCAAATCACGTTGCACGCGCTGTCCGACTAATATTATAAAAACATTGACCATAAAGTAGTTTAAATTCTTGCATAAGTCCAATTTTCCCGAATATAATTGAAGCATGCGAAATTTGACAAGTAATTAAAAGAGGATGGGATATTTTATGATTGACCCTAAAATAGTAGAAAGAAGGTGAAAGCATTTGATAAATGAAGGAGAGGTTGCTTGAAAATGAACGTAAACATTGAAAGTGATGATTGACAAGAAATATAAACCAATTAAGTACGTAGTACAATTAGTGTTACTATCACATCTCTTAATTATCATGTTCACATCAACGAAAATTGTAGGCTTGACTTCCGACACCCCACAAGCCCCTATAGTTACCAAACTTTGGTTCAATTAACCACTATTAATTGCTTCCATCAACACGCATTCTCATTATATTAAAACGTGACTAGACTTAAGGTTGGATGATTAAAATGGGATCAATAATGGGTGAGAGCTCTAACAAGAAAAAGAGCAAACAAGTTACGTATAGCGAAGAGTTTCAGGCTTTTCTTGATAGGTTGGAAGAGGAAGATAATTACGAAGATGAAGAAGACTTAGAAGAAGAAGAAGAATCGGGTTTTAACGGGAAGAAAAGGAGGAAGATGAGGCAAGATCAGGTGAAAGCTCTTGAAGAGAAATTTGAAGAGGAGCGGAGGCTTGGACCGATGAGGAAATCATCCATAGCCGTGGAGTTGGGTTTGGAGCCGAGGCAAGTGGCAGTTTGGTTTCAGAACCGACGAGCAAGGTCGAAGACCAAACAACTTGAGAAGGAATTCACTCGACTCCAAACCGTTTACACTCATCTTCGTCATAACTACACATCACTTGAGCAAGAAACAAAATCTCTTCGTTGTGAGGTAATCATCTTTTAATAAAATGATTTCTCTTTTCTTCTTTTTTTTTTAAAAAAAATCTTTCTCCGGTTCATTCTCATTCATCTCCTATAATTCATCACGATTGGAAATTCAAGTCATCACTATTGGAAATTCATCTCCTATAATACATACCCTAGTATTGGAAATTCAAGTCAACCTAAATTTAGATGCATTTTGTACTCATGGCGTTGGGCTAACTATTCAAGTCTTTCTAAGAAAGCGAAATATATATATGTGGGTTTGTGTAGAGGAGGTGGAAAAAAAGTTTTCACTCCACTTCATGTTCCTTCGAGTAAGGAGGGCTCCTTGTACTACCGAGTTTATTTTTTTGTAATATTTTTAAAAATGAACGTTTATTCTAAATGATTAACACTTATTTTATTTATAATTTGAAAAAATAAACTTTAATACCAAAATAAAATAAGCAAGTAACATGAAAAAAAATGGACGTATAGTAAAAAAAAACTGAACAAAAATTTTCATCACTTTTCTGTTAAATAAGTCTTTTTACGGGAACCAATATATATATATATATATATATATATATATATATATATATATATATATATATATATATATATATATATATATATATATGAAAAGAGGTTATTTTAATGTTTGTTAAAAAAAGCATAGGAAGGTGTGGTTTGGACGTGCATTCCATTTGATATCAATGGTTAAAAGTGATGAATTTGGGATGTAGGTTAAGGATCTTGAAGCGAAGGTGGAAGCTAAAAATTCACGGAATGCAACTCCGGCTCCGGTGCTGACGGAGACTTTAAACAACGACGATTCTCGGCCGCCGCTTTCGCCGTGGTTGTCCACAGGTGATGCTTACGTGGCAGGCCAACAATTGCCCTTTTTTAACGGTGAATTATTATCACCGTGTGCTGACCTATCATTCGATTATACTTTTTATTGCTAGAGATGAATTGTGTGTAATTTCCAAGTTCGGATTGTGAGTTGGTTATGCTAATATATAAATTCAAGTGCAATTGCAACACAACATTATTTAAGTTGTGATCTTGTTGTGCTAAATCGAAGCTTTGTGTGGTTAGCTCTATATCGTGCTCATCTATTAAAGTCACGAAATTAAAATTTGCGTAAATTAACTTGTCCAGTTTATTGTGAGAGTTATTCGTTGTGCGAGCTAAGGATATATAGACTCGATGTTCAACTTTCTATCAAAAAAAAAAGACTCAATGTTCAACTCTCGATCTGTCGCGATTTCTCTGCACACTTTTGGAATTCCCTAGGCTTGGCTACAAAACCTTCGGAAGAGTTATAGAAATGTGTTGGGTATTCTTAACAAGGAACGATCTGGATCTCGTTAGGCTAGCGGGATGGGTGATCACGAGTCACCACGACTACATATTTGGAGACCACCCCCTCATGTGAAATCCACCCGAATAAAGCTTTCTTTTAAGATCTCTACAAAGCAATACATACACTCTTTGTTCACAAAAAGCTTCAAAGTTCCTTAATAATCATTCAAATCACTCCCCCATAAGAAAACCCATGATTTTAGGATTGACTTAATCATTTGCCATGGCCATTTATAAAGAATCGTACGATTGTGAGTTTGAGAATCGACAACTAGTGTCAAGTGGTATCAAAGAGAATTTGCTCTAAAGAGATGTGATGGCTGACACACGAGTGTAAGAAATTATCAATTCCAAATCCCAAGGAAAGAGGGTCATGCGGGAGTATTCAAGACTTAATCCTTTTTGGAAGTGAAAGAAGAAAGCTTGAGCTAAGGAGAAAGACGAGAAGGAGGAGAGCTCAAATGATCATATGAACTACAAAGAGAAGAAGGAAAGACTTGCACGAGATCAGTACATGCATCTAGGTTCATGTGTGCATGGAAGCTTGAATCACCATGCAAGATCATGTGTGGAGTAAAGAAGAGATAGGACGAAATGTGTGGTTGAGATGAATTTAATTAGATCTTATTTCTAAACCCATAATTAATGCATTTACTTATGGGTTATGTTTTATCTTTTTTTTAGGCCTGATTTGATACAGAGAATTTCCGTAATTGGACGGCTCGATCATCCGATGCCTAAGACTCGTTAGAAAAACGACAAAAGGAAAGAGATGTGGAAAGAAGATGATCCGGGGATGATATGGATCAGTAGATGGGTAGATTAAGGTCCAACCCTAAGCAACGACTTAGAGGTACGCTAGGACGCAAGGGACCATAACACACAAGTGATGGTAGTTCTGTAGAACCCTTCCATACAACCAAGCACAATAGGCGTTCGAAAAACCCTATAGCACTTGGAGGTATGCCTATGGCTAGTTGAAGTACCCTACTATGATACACACAAGTAGAATACACTCAAACAAGTCCAAGCGAGTTGCGAACAAGACCTCCCTTGCTCTCTCTCAACATGCGAAAGACGGTGGAAATGCACAAGAAAATACCACAAAATTATCAATGTGTTTATTCAATTTCAACAAGAGGTATGAACTCCCTATTTGTAAGGCGAGGCTCAGCTATGGGTTTCCTGTAATCCGGCCAAAAGAATCATTTATTATCTAGAATAAGATATGATATTAATTTAAGAAAATAATAAAATAAAATCGATCTTCTAAAAGATAAATCTTCGAAGACTTAGACATCAGCAATATAATTCCAAATCAATCTTTAAGCTTCCCTATCTAAATACTTAAATTATTTATATAAGAAATAAATAAAAATAGCATGAGATGAAAAATAACATGTAAAGTTAGCCAAAATTAACCAATAATCAAAACATGTTCTTATTGACTAATAAATAAAATATAAGGCCTGATTAGCCACTTGAATTGTGCCTCTTATGCGCATGTATGGGATCCGATTCGACCTTCAGGGACACTGATTCATATTGACATGATGGATTCGGGAGACTCGTATAGCTCGTCCACTTATCGGAAGGGTATATCATTGGACTGATGAGTGTTTGGAAGAGTATGTCTCGAGGTTATGGGTCGTATGTGAAGAACTTGCATGGATAGCTTGTATCGGTGTAAGGAAACGCAAAGTTTCCTTTTCAAATAATGAAGAACTAATAGTTACCGGAAAAGTGGAGTCGGGACCGAGTATTCATACTTGAGGTTTGCAAGGAGTGGCTTAAGTTCAAGCTTTGTAGGGAAGAAGGCATATCTGGTGGTTCTTTAAGGTCTATGGCTTTGTATGATTTGTCATACTATTTCAGGGAGAAAACATCTAGAGAAGCAGGTGAAACGGCAACCCAGGTCTATGGCTCTGTATGGTGACCGTGTGGAGCTACGGTATTTTGCAGAAATCCCGGAATTTACTTCATGCATAAATATAACGGTCATTAAACGGACATGGGATGGCCGTTTGGCTGCCCGTAGGGAGCCCGTCTGGCGGCCTTTTGAGCCTTTCTTGCAATAGAATTCGAAAGAACTAGTTTGTCATCAAATCTTGATACACGTAGGGACTATATTGAATTTTCTATGTTGTTCACATAGAACATCAAGTCATAACTTAGTTATCTTATTAATCTATTTTGTTTGACCATAAATATGCAATCATATTTATAAAACTTTTTCTTTACGGCTCACTTTATAAGGAAAATATTTTATGGGTCATCTCTTACCAATTATTTATTTATTTTTTTATCGGTTTAATTTGTAATAAACCAAATTTGAATGTATTCAAACTTCTTTTGATTTGCTTAAAGTGTATCAATTTTTTTACGTGAACACAAGTTATCTTTTATTGTGATTTTTTTAATGGGCCAAAAGATTAACAACCCAACAAAAGCTACATCTTCCGTTATGTTCATAAGTAGAGGAGTCACGTAGCATTTTAGGTAATAAGACTAATTCCATTGAAGATAAATATAATGTCAATTAACTACGCATAAATGAGAGTTAATTACTTGATTTTCTTTCGGATGAAACGGGTAAGTAGGCTCATTTTAGAAATTTGTGTACTATTAAGTCTTATAATATATTAAATTGTTTGACAAAGTAGGTTCCTCCTACCCCTTTAAATAACTGCCTTTTAAAATCTACTATCTATATACTAAAGCAGCCCGTGAACTTACACGTGATACAGTCTGGTGAATCCACGTCATTAAATTTACACGTGGCACAGTTTGGTGAATCCACATCATCAAATTTACACATGTCAATTTTTTATTAATTCAGGTCCCACAATGTTAAAACAAATTATTTTAAACATTTAATTTACAAATTTATTTTAAATATTTTACTAACTAATTTTTTAATTAGTCCCTCGTATTATTAATTAACCTTTAATCATATATAATTTAAAAATCAAAATAGTTAAGATTTGCACACTAAATTTACAGATCTTAATATTTTTTTAATTATATATTTTAATTTTTAATTGAACTTTATACTTTCAAAAATTAATAAATTTTATTTTAAATTAATCTTATTTTGTTCGGTTATAATTTTCAACGTTGATTTATTTTAAAACTTAAAACTTTATTTTTTATTTAAACTTTTAAAGATCTTAATATTTTAAATTAATCTTATTTTTCTAAAACTTATAAACTTTATTTTTATCTAAAATAACTTTTTTTAAAACAATTAACAAAAATAATTTTTCATTCTTTTAGAATTAAAAAAATTCCTTTTTTTTATAATAAGTTTTTTTTTCATTTAAAAAAATTGATTTTAATATTTTTCTGAATATTTTTTAGATATTTTTAAATTATTTTTCATAAAAACTCACAAATTTTATATTAAAAATATGTGGAAAAAAATCGAAAAAAAGTTCCCACAAAATTAATTTCGATTGTTTTACAAAATATCATTTTCAATAATTTAACATATGCTATTATTTATTATTTGAATAATTTTCAATAATTTCAAAGTTGATATTATTTTGAGTTTAATTGATAGTTGTTATTGTTTTGAGTTTTTTATAAAAAAAATTCTTTTTAATATTATTTATTATTTGAATAACTTAACATATGCTATTAGTCTTATTAATTGTTAGGTAATGAACTACTTAAATTTAAATATTGACTTAGACATGTTACTTATGTTATGTAAATCTCTTTCATTTATATTTTAATATATTATTATTTAATATTGTTAATTCAAATTTTATGATTTGTTTTACACTTCTTTTTGTGTTAGTATATGTTTTACACGTGACTTCTTATCTATCTTATATAATAAAACAACCCGTAAACTGATATTTAGCGTAATTTCGTGCAGTCACCTTATCAATTTTATAGTGTCGTCTATTCGTTAACCCAAATCACGTACTCTAACCTTTAATTTAATAAAACCTAATTCTTTTTAGAATTGATACTAAATTTGGCATTCGAGTATCTCAAATGATATTGTCCCGGAATACTCTTTCCCGGTTGTTATTGCAGGATTTGAACTATTGCTTGATGTCCATTCATAATCTGAAAAAATATAGTCTGACAACAAGTATTACATAACAATTAAGACAATTCTCAGCATAATGAATTATCAAAAAATATTTTTCCACACAATTATCGTCTAACCCGTGCAGGGCACGGGTATTAAAACTAGTATAATACTAAAACACAAGTGATTTTAGCCACTTGTCATCCTATTATCGCGCCACCTCAGATTATGTCACATGTCGTTTTTAAAATACGCCACATTGGATTTTGCCACGTGGTATCATTATGTTGCGCCACATATGTGTACATAATTTTTTTTAGTTCTAATTCTCTCCAAATTAAAATAACAAAATGATGTCATCATCTAAATAAGGAGATTATATAATTTATGTGATTTTATTTGCTTAATAATGTTTTGTAATTATAGGAGAAGTTTTACATATTATCATATTGCCTATTTAAGATTTATGCACCAATTGTATTTATTTGGTGAGAATATGTCAATCTTATCTTTATTATTATTATATATACTTTAAAGTAGAACTAATTTTTCTTATATGTAAAATTGACAGATATGAAATATATTATACAAGTATTAATATGGTCCATATCACACAAAGTACATAGTTAAGTTAGTTAATAATATAATTATAAGTCTATTTGAAATTATCGAGAAAAATTAAATTTTTTCAAGTTTTCATTTATTATGATGTAATTTTACCTAAACTTTATATTTATTATATTATGATTATGATTTTTTTTACATTAATAACTATTTTGTTTACGTTTTTATTCTGTACAAGCACGGGTACTAAGCTAGTTAAAAACTAATCTAAAATTAAGAGAGGCCTACTTAGTATTTAGTTTACAAAAAGAGATGTACAAGCACATTATTCTCTTTCCTTTTTTGTATTGAAAATATTCTAGTGGGCAATAATGCACCTTCTTACCTTCTTAATATTGGTACAAAGTTTGTATCAAAATTTTATACATTTTAGTAAGTATGCACTCCCTCAAAAAACTAAGATTCTCTTGCTTTGCAAAGCAAACCCACTTCAAGCAATCCTCGACGATCGACTCGAGGTTTCGTTCCAACTTTTTTTCTCTGGTTCGTAGGTTGAGGTTCTGAGTATTCTTCCATGGCTAGCGTGTCCAACACCGATGCTAAATCTGTGTATGATTTCATTGTTAAGGTTAGTTTGTGGTCTGATTTTGTTAGATTAGGGTTTTTGGTGTTGATTATTTGCTGGAATAGTTATTCAGTAGTCTAGTACATTTCGTTAGCGGTTTTTGCTTGGGTTTTGTACATGGGTTAGACTTGATCTTTGCTTTTGCCTTTTTTTGTTAATTCGGTGTTTATCGATTGTATGCTACTACTTGTTAGTGTTAATGCATTGCGAAAATTTTAGTCCATTTGAGGATTTTCGAGTTCATGGCTTTAGATTTGATGGGTTGATTCGGATGTGTTATGCTTGGATTTTACTCTTTCTAATTTGAAGATGGATTTTGCCCTCGATCAATGCCGATCATTGCTAGATTTCTATACGGTGTTAACGATTCGATCAATGCCGACCATTTGAGGATTTTCTGTGTCATACTACTCTCACCGCATGTTTGTCTACAACTTCCGTTATTCCGTAGACTATAGTATTCCTAGGTGAATAGGATGGGTAATGTAGGAAAATGATTTGATCTCTACAACTCCAAGTTGAACATTTTAATCAAGCCGTGCTTACAACATCAGAGGTTGCTAATCCTTTTTAGTGTGTTAGGTTAAACACAATGCTGATGTAAGTAGTAAAGTTGTTGATAACCTTTTATAAGGTAGAAGATAGCTTAATAAGTTAAAAACCTGAAAATCTGGTAGTGTGTAGATACCAACGCCATATAATGTAACCGGTGCTCTACCATACACACCGTTAAACTATTAAATCGTAGGAAGGATTCTTCAAAGATGGAAGCAGCAAAACCACTGTCCAGTCTTTATCTTTGCAATGAGCAATGATTGGTTCCGTATTGTTTTCCTACTTTGCACTTTATTTAAGCAAAAAATACTCACAATTGAGTTTATTATTTCCTAATTAGTTTTTTTTTAAAAGAAAATATTTAATCAGTGATTATGTTCGTTTTTGGGTGTTATGCAGCGAGTTGGAACTCAAACCCCATGGAAAGTTGTCTGTGACGATAGTTAGAGCCAATGACTTGAAGAATAAGGAGGTAATAGGAAAATCTAACCCTTACAATGTTTTGTTCATTCAACCACGTTTGAAGGTTAAAACAAAGGTCAGCCAAGATAACTTAAACCCGGTCTGGAATGAGAAATTTGACTTGATTGCAGATGATAAGGAGACTCGGTCACTTATGCTTGAGGTTCTCCTTCTATTCCATTATTGTAAACTTATATATTTTTTGTCCCTTGAGGTTCTGCTTCTTTTCCATGATAAGTTAACATGTAATTATGTAACTTCAATAGATACACAGAAGTACCTCAAAACTAGAAATTATTTGCCATTGGTTACTGACCGAAGCTTGCTTTTAATGCAGGTTTTTGACGAAGACATTGGCGAAGACAAAAGACTTGGCTTGGTAAAACTCCCTCCGCATGTTTGGAAGCTGACACTTTTAAAGAGATTGAGCGGAGATTATTGCCAGCACTTAGACATCAAAAAAGTGAAGGATAAAAAGGAAGAGGAACCATAACAATAAAGGTAAGATTCTTTTGGATGATGTCTTCCCCATCTTAATTTCATCTCTACATCACCCATACTTTGCCAACTTGCATGTTTTTGTGTTCTACGAAGGAGACTTGGAATCATGCCCTATGGTGGATGAGGTTTTGGGTGTGTTAAAGGAGCTTGGAAGGAGGATAAAAGAGAGAGGGTATTTGGGTGCAAGGAATGGGTTGGTGTTTGTGGATATAGAAGATGAAGCAAAGGAGGAGACAGTGAGCCTGCACAGCGAGAGGTTGGCACTCGCGTTTCGTTTGATATGCATACCAAGAAGAGTACCAAAACGATCATGAAAACCTGAGAATCTGCAGGGATTGTCACGAGGCTTTCAAACTTATTAGTGACATTGTTGAGAGGGAGTTTGTTGTGAGAGATGTAAATAAATTTCATCATTTTGCGAATGGATTCTGCACTTGTAAAGATTTTTGGTGAAACAAATTTTGTGTAAGGAAACTTCATATTCAACAAAAGATCAAAATTGATTATGTGTTTGTATCATCTTCACTCACTATTTCTTGATCAATTTCTTTGTCGTCTCCTCCTTCAAGCTCTTATACTCCTTTGCCTTACCGTGTAGTGTTTTTTAACTTTCCCAGATGCTAAGATTTGCATTGTGTCATGCACTTCATCCTCATGCTAAAATCCGGTAAGTAACGTTGGGTAACTAATATTGGGTTAATATTGGGTAAACGAAGTTGGTAACCCAAGTGAAGTTGAATATGTAACGTTGGATATTAAAATCGGGTAACTACGAAGTTGGGTAACCGAAGTGAAGATGGATATGTAACATTGGATATTAAAATCGGGTACCAACAAAGTTGGGTAAACGAAGTGAAGTTAAATATGTAACGTTGGGTATTAAAATCGGGTAATTACGAACTTGGGTAACCGAAGTGAAGTTGGGTATTAAAAGTTGAATATGTAACGTTGGGTACTAAAATTGATTAACTACGAAGTTAGGTACACGATGAAGGTTGAGTATTAAAAGTTGAGTATTAATATTTAAAGGAATGCTTTACAAATAGAAGGTGCATACTTAGTCCCTATGAAAAAAATAACCCACGTACCTGAAAACATAAATAAAAAACTTGGCTGATATAAAGATTCTCATCCCTTTCATTTCTATTTTGTTTAAATTTTCCCATAAAAATTATTTGAGACCTCAAATTATTTTTACAAACTCCATCTTTGTCATTTCTCTTCCTACACATTAGATTTTTGGAGATTTTTGGGTTGAATTTCCATGAAATTAGAGAATCAACTTTGTGGTGAATTTAATTACATCTAAACCTTTGATTTAAGTAAATGTTAAGATTAATACATATGAACTAGGTTAGTACCCGTGTCATGAACGAGATTTGTAAAATAATTAACTAAAAATTTTGTCTTTGTAAATAATGTCTTATGGTCACAATAAAATAATTCTTGTAAAATGATACATCTAAAGTATAATTAATTAATATATATATATATATATATATATATATATATATATTAAAACCAAGAATTTAGATTAAAAATCACAACACAACTACATAGAAAAGTATTTCACGATGATCAATATATATAAATTTTTAAATGTTAAAAACAAATAACATCTAAAAAGAAAAAAATTAGAACGAAGTCAAAAAAAAATAAATATATGACTAATAATATAGTTAGTAATATGAACTAAAATAAATAAAATAGCACATAGAAAATATTAAACATTATAATAACATTGCTTATAATATTATATCTTTTCATATTATTGTCACGAATTCAGATTTTCATATGATACATGAAAAAATATATAAGATATATGAGACTTGCATTGACAATTTTTTTAAATTGTCCATTTAACCGTTTTACAAAATATGTTATAAAGTTAGTCGTATAGATTGTACAGATGATGTATACACTTGTAATGAGTAAAAGATAACTCATATGTGATCGTTATATGCTTATAACAGCTTAGAAATTATGTATGATCATATAGGTCATAAAATTTGGACGAACTATAATATCAATCATGCGGGATATAACATATATATGATCACTAAACAGTTTAAATTATTTTAAAAAAACATATACTACTGGACAAATGGTTTGTTCGTATCCAAAGTTTACAATGAACCAATAAATTAAGTTTTAAACCAAAAATAGTTTATAGACTTGGAATATGTAAGATATAAATGTAATGACTCAATTAATATTTTGACCAAAATACATGACTCCTATATAGTATATAGCTATTCAATTTGGCAAAAAATATTAAAAATTATTTCTATTATATAAATTAAAATCAAATAATATACTAATAATCTTATTCTAATAAAGTGAAAAAAAATTATAAATATATCTCATAATGGTAAGAAGACATGTGGTAAGATGTTAATCTTAAAAGGAAATTACCAAGCCAAAAAAATCATGTATAGTTATATTTGGTAAAAAATGATATAAGATTAATTTGGTTTTTAAAAAAGTAAATAAGTTAGTTTCATCTAAATAAATAAAATTAAAAAAAATATGTGTAAAATTGAGATGGCGCAATGTAGAGATGACTCGTGAAAAAATCTAACATGGTTTAATGTGGGGAAGACAAATGGCAAAATCCGAGGTGTCATAGTGTGAGAAAGACAAGTGACAGAATAAAGACGGAAAACTGAAATACGTTTTTAATGTATGCGGGACGAAAAGTAAAGTACAATTGGGAAACTCAGCCGAGTCCTCAAAACAACATAATACGGTACAAAAATCTAACATATGACACAAACCATAAAGATAACATAAAAACCATTACTAAAACCCATCCCCGTCCTAAGATGTACGGAGACCCCGGCTGTCCACTCCTCCACCTTACTCGGCGGCGTCCCTAACCTGCAAGTCAACTACATAACCGGTTTAAAACTCGTTAAAATTAATTCCATAACGGATGTTACGGGTCGGAATAATTTCCGACATTCTCAATTTTACGGTTTACGGGTCGGAGTATTTTCTGAACATTTCCGTAAAATAATTTACGGAAGGAGAAATAAAAAGATAAATTCCCGGACGTTACAACTAACCCCCCTAAAACCAAGTTTCGTCCCGAAACTTGCTAAACCCAACACTCTCCAACATACCCGTCTCGTAACCCCGTAAAACTCAAAAACGTCAACCATCGGCTCTAGATCAAGTCCATGTATATAAATCATATCACGACCTCGCAAGGTACTCATAATTCAAACCAAATCACATAACATGTAATGCAAACAAGTAAAATATCGGGACTAACCCGACGGTCCTATCGATGTCGCTAGGTCTACATAAAACTCGGGATAGTTCCTCCGGATACTATCCTCCGTCTCCCATGTAGCCTCGTCGTCTCCTCGCCTCGACCACTGGATCCTCAGGATCGGTATCTCCTTCGATCGAAGGCGTCTCGTACTCCGCTCTAAGACCGCTATCGGGTGCTCTGCGAAAGTGTGGTCCGGCTCGACCACTAGGTCCTCATGACTAACGATGTGTCTCGGGTCATGGATGTACTCTCTCAGCTGAGAGACATGAAAGACCGGGTGTATGCCCTCCAACCGCGGTGGCAATGCTAACCGGTATGCCACCTCACCGACTCTCTCCAAGATCTCAAATGGTCCGACATATCGGGGGCTTAACTTCCCCTTAATGCCGAATCGTCTAACGCCCCGTGTCGGTGACACTCTCAACCAGACCTGAGCTCCTACCCTGAACTCGAGAGGTCTACGCCTCCTATCCGCATACGACCTTTGTCGGCTCTGCGCGGCAAACATCCTCTCTCGGATCAAGGCAACTCTCGCCATGTCGTCCTGTACCTGATTTGGAGCTACTATGCTAGAACTCCCCGGCTCGTCCCAGCATAAGGGAGTACGGCATCTCCGTCCATACAATGCCTCGTAAGGTGCCATCCCGATCGATGCGTGCCAGCTGTTATTATACGAAAACTCGACCAACGGGAGGTGATCTGGCCATACCTGTCCCCAGTCTAGTACACACGCTCGAAGCATATCCTCCAAAGTCTGAATAGTCCGCTCAGACTGGCCGTCGGTCTGGGGATGGTATGCGGTGGTGAAATGGAGACTCGAACCTAGGGCGGCGTGTACCTGCTGCCAAAACCTCGAGTTAAAACGCCCGTCCCTGTCCGAGATGATGGTCCTCGGGACTCCATGTAGTCTCACAATCTGACGGGTAAACTCCTCGGCTAGACGACTCACCGGCCACCTCGGCCATCCAAAACTCACACTTAGAGAGCTTCGCGTAAAGATCTCTATCCTGGAGGACTTGAAGCACCGTCCTCAGATGTCCCTCATGCTCCTCTCTACTCCGGGAGTAGACTAAGATATCGTCAATGAATACCACCACGAACTGGTCCAAGAAGTCGATGAAGACGCCGTTCATCAACTCCATGAAGACGACAGGTGCATTCGTGAGCCCGAATGGCATCACGACAAACTCATAGTGGCCGTATCTCGTCCTGAATGCCGTCTTTGGTATGTCCTCATCTTTCACCCTAAGCTGATGGTATCCCGACCTCAAGTCGATACGAGAAAATACGGAAGCTCCCTGCAACTGGTCCAACAAATCATCAATGCGCGGTAACGGGTACTTGTTCTTGATGGTGACTTTGTTCAACTCCCGGTAGTCGATACAAAGCCTCAAAGATCCGTCCTTCTTCTTCACGAAGAGGACCGGTGCACCCCAAGGGGAAACGCTTGGGCGTATGAAACCCCTATCAGCTAACTCCTCGAGCTGCTTCTTCAGCTCCAGCAACTCAATCGGCGCCATGCGGTATGGAGCCTTGGAGATCGGCCGGGTGTCGGGCTCCAACTCAATAGTTAAGTCAACGCTCCTCTGCGGTGGTAGCCCAGGTGGCTCCCCGAATATGTCCTCGAACTCGCATGCCACATGGATCTCCTCCAGTGATGGTCTCGTCTCCTCCGCCTTCATGGCATAACACCAAAAGGCCTCACATCCCTGCCCGATAAGTCTAGCGGCTCGAACGGCGCTAATGACTGTACCGGCCTTCCCGAGGTCCTAATCTCGAAAAATCACCTCCTGCCCCGTCTCTATGGAAATTGTCACGGTCCTCCGGCTGATGTCCAAAACGGCATGATGGCGGTCCATCCAATCCATACCCAAGATGACTTCTTCATGCACTAAGTGCATGACCAAGAAGTCGGCTAACCAGTCTCGGTTCCCCAAACGAATGGGGCAACCGTGTACCTCTCGGGTACCCCTAACCCTACCTCCATCGGGTAACCCTATAGAAAAGGGGCTCCCCTCTATCGTAGCTAAGGACAATCTAGCTACGCAATTATCGGATATAAACGAGTGTGTGGCACCCGTATCAAATAAAACTCGGACTGAAAAACCGTGAATCTGAATAGTACCTGGGGCTGCTGGTGTTGGGGGATCAACAACGCTCCTCAGCTCAAATATTCTGGCCTGTGTGCCTCGAGTCTCCTGCGTACCTCCACCTCGGCCTCTACCTCGGCCCTGTCCCTGAGTTGATCCCTGTGTGCGAGTCTGACCCTGTCCCTGACCCTGGCTCCTCTGCTGAGAGCCCTGAGAATGATACTAAGGCGGCCTCTGACTGCCTCCTGCTCTGCCAACACGCAAAGAACCCTGCTGAGACTAGGACTTGCCCTGACGGCAAAAAGCTGCTCGGTGGCCCATCTGGCCACAAGTGAAGCAAGCCACTGGCGGTCTCCTACACTCATTCTTTATGTGTACATACTCCCCACAACCATAGCACTGTTGTGCCCTGTCTGATGCCTGCCTCTAAGTCTGAGGACCTGAACGTCCCTGGGTCTGGCTACGCCCCTGACCTGCTACTCCTGTCCCTGAACCATATGGGGCTGTCCTCTGTCTCTTGTCCGGCCCTCCGGACTGTGTCGCCCTCCTATGTCCAGGGCGGTCTCTCTCATAAGCCGAAGCTCTGTCCTGGTACTCCGCCAGGGATGTACAACGGAATCCCGCAAGGTAAGCGCGGGTGGACTCCCTCAGTCTCCAGGAAAAGAGGTAGACATACTGGTCCGCTGGAGGTGCGGAAGGTGCCAGCAAGGCCAACTCCGCCCGGAATCGTCTGATCCTCTATAACGGGGACATCCTCAAATCCTGCCTCGAGGAAGTCTTGAACTTTGTCGCTCCTCAGGGAAGCTGGGCAAAAAGTCTCCCTAACAAGGCTCAGTAGCTGCTCCATCCGGGTCACACCGCCTCTAACTGTCCTCCACCAGAAATGGGCCTGCTCACGGAACAAGGTCTGGACTATCTCGACCTGTCTATCCTCTGGGCAACGGATCGCCTCTAGTGCTGACTCTACGTGCCCAATCCAATGCTCCACCTCCAACCCTACCTTCCCGTCGAAGTAGGGTACATGCTGTTGGTTGAAAGCCTTCAACCATGAATCAGGTCTCGGAGACCTCAACTCGTCTCTCGGCCAGGCAATCTCCACAACTGGCTCGGGTGCAACAACTGCTGGTGCAACTATCTCCGGTGTAGCCCGAATCTGGGTCACCCTCTGTGTGACCTCAGCTGATCTCGCTGGTGCGGGTGCAGGCACTGGTGGTGCTCCAGTCCTAAATGCCTCCTCTACCCGACGTACGTAATCTCCAAAACAGTAGCTGCCACGGACGCTCCCCCGGTCCTGGTAGATGAAGAACCCTGAACTCCTGACCTAACCACGGTCCTATCCCTAGCCTCGGGAATGACGCTCTCTGCGACCTCCTCTACTGGGGCCTCTACTGCTTGTGCACCCACAACTGGTGGGTCCGCAACGGGGATGCATCCCCGACCTCTACCTCTCGTACCGGGGGGTCTTCCTACTCGTCCCCGTTCTCTCGGGGCGGCAGGGGGAAGTGGCGGTAAGCCCCTAGCGGGTCCTACATACGCGGTGGCTCTCGTGCGTGCCATATGGTTTCGGAAGACGTTTTATTTAATTATAAATGCGTGGTACTACTTATAATCCGGTATAATAAACTTCTAAAAGCATAAAGGTAACATGATCATAATACATATCCAAGGCATGCAAGCCCAAACATCCTAAGGTCACATACATAGCTAGGTACGTACAATATCCACAAACATCCTTAGGTCATACATATATATATATATAACTATGTACTAAAATAATATAAGTACCTAATTCTAATCCAGAGATCTATGTCGCCGAGGTTTGCGGAAGGAGCGGTGGTCCCGTACATTCTAACCCAAACCCGACTCATGCATATGATTTTGCAAACGAAAAGTCAAAACCCGTGTGGGTTCTGTTTTATACCTCATTCGGCCTTTAAACGATTGCGAGTGCCATTGTTGTCAACCTAGGGCTTTGATACCACTTTTGTAACACTCCAAATCCGTGGGACTCGGGGCGCTACGGGCGAGACCGCACAATGGGTCCCGACCCTTAGCTTGACAACAATTTCACCGGACCTTTCAACACTAGCACAGAATAAAGGCGGAAAACTGAAATACGTTTTTAATGTATGCGGGACGAAAAGTAAAGTACAATTGGGAAACTCAGCCGAGTCCTCAAAACAACATAATACGGTACAAAAATCTAACATATGACACAAACCATAAAGATAACATAAAAACCATGACTAAAACCCATCCCCGTCCTAAGATGTACGGAGACCCCGGCTGTCCACTCCTCCGCCTTACTCGGCGGCGTCCTAACCTGCAAGTCAACTACATAACCGGTTTAAAACCGTTAGCTAGCATTCTAAGCATTAAAATAATGGGAAAGACACAAACACACATAAGAATCACAAAACATAAATCATGCAAGTCCGGTTTATTATCTTTAATTTCCTTAACTCGTATCCCGTTCTAATTCAACTTCGGTTGTGACACGAGACCCCAATGGTCTCACCCCGGTCCCTATTTCCGGCAAGGCACGGTAAGGATGTATCCTTCCGTCTCACCCGCACGGCTAGTCGCCGGGAACCTCCCACTCTCGCAAGAGTTGGGCAGATGATGTCACCGCCCGTTATCATACACTTGGGCCAACATTACTTATAAAAATCGGTGGTCCTATTTTACCGGTTTAATGATTATGACAAATACGTAAACACACACCACCATACACGCATCATGCTAATACATAGAATACGCGATAGGTAAGTCCGGAGACTTACCTCATCCAAACGCTACTCACAAACGCTCACGCTTCCCTTGGGAAGAAGTACTCAACCTGTTCACAACAAGGTATCCATAAAAACCCGCTCAACTCGAGAAGTCTAGGACTTCTACACCAATGATCTACGCGGATCATTTGACTCACATTCTAGGACTGCATCCTAGAGTCTACCATAAATATCGTCAAATCGACGTAAAAGCTAACGAGGTCTAAAAACGCTCTTCACATTCTCCTAAGGTCTCAATAGCCGCTACTTGGCATTTCCTCTAAGTTATGCTAATTCCAACCTATCATGCTACTACGGACATAACTAGATCGATATGAATTCGTGACTTTTATCGGGATTCGGAACCTAGGATGAAATTGCACAATTTAGCCCATACGCTAAATTGATCATCAAATATAATATATCGAAACCTATTATAAAACTCGTTCATAATTTCCGAAGTTAAAACTCGCTAACGTATTTTTCGGGGCAAATATACATTTCCTAAGTCATATGGGTCAAAACCGTAATTAAAACCTTGAGGCAATTTCCGACAAAAACCCAACAAAGGGTATAAATGCAACAAATTCAGAAATTTGGGTCAAACTGCAATAACTCAAAACTCTAGTTAATTTCTGCCATTAACATAAAACTGAGGGAGGCCGAATGTAATTATACCTAAAGTGGGGGGGCGACTGTAATTAAGAGGAAAGTGCTCCGGCCGGTTTCTGCGCGTTTTCCGGCGACTCCAGCGGCGGCAGGGGCTGCGATGACCTCCCTCGACGGCCCAAGGCGAGGGCGTCCCGATGGCAGAGGCTCCCGGTGGTGTTGACAGCAGAGAGAGAGAGAGATCGCTGAGGGCTGCGTGGGTGAGGCGTCGGCGGCTCCGGCAGCGAGGGCGGTTGGCTTCGCAGTGGCGTGTTCTCCGGTGGCGGTGGCAGAGAAGAGAGGGAGCTCAAGCGACGATTCCCGACAGTTCGATGGGGAGAGAAGGAGATGGTGGCCGGAGGTGAAACAGAGGGTGAGGGAGTCGGGAGAGAGAAGGAGATAGGGTGCGAGGGATCCGGTGGTGGTGCGAGAGGCGACAGTGAGCGGCTCGGGTCCGGCGCAAGGTCCAGCGGTGGTTCCAACGGTGGAGGAAGTGAGAGGAGATGGGAGACCGGGGCTGAGAAAGTGAAGAACGAGAGGGAGAGGAGGGAGGTGGTCACTGCTGGGGAGGAGGGAGCAGGGCCTTGGACCGAGGGGTCGGCCTCGGGTGCACAGCAGGAACGAGAGGTCGGGGTAGGGCGGCAGCGTGCTCCTGCAGGTGGTAGGGTGCTGCAGGCTAGCTCCAAAAGAAGAAAGAAAAAGAAAGAGGAAAGAAAAAGAGAAGCAGCGCGGGAAAGGAAAAGAAGAAAAGAAGAGAAGGAAGAGTAGAGCGCCAGCGTGGCGTGGGGCCCACGCTGAGGTGGAAAAAAGGTTAGGTAAAGGAAGAGATAAGAAACGGGTTTAAAACTCGTTAAAATTAATTCCGTAATGGATGTTATGGGTCGGAATAATTTCCGACATTCTCAATTTTACGGTTTACGGGTCGGAATATTTTCCGAACATTTCCGTAAAATAATTTACGGAAGGAGAAATAAAAAGATAAATTCCCGGACGTTACAATATTATATACTAGTTTTAATACACGTGTCCTGCACGAGTAAGACAATAATTGTGGGTTAAATTATTTTTTGATAATTCATTATGTTGAGAATTGTCTTAATTGTTATGTGATACTTGTTGTAAAGCTGTATTTTTTCTTTTTCATATTATAAATGAAAATCAAGCAATAATTCAGATCTTGCAATAACAATCAGGAAAGAGTATTTCGGGACAATATCCTTTGAGATAATCGAATGTCAAAATTAGTATCAATCCCAAAAAAGAATTAGGTTTATTAAATTAAAAGTTAGATCACGTGATTTGGGTTAACAAATAGACAACAATATAAAATAGATAAGGTGATTGCACGAAATTACGCTAAGTATTAGTTCATGGATTGTTTTATTATATAAGATAGATAAGAATTCATGTGTTAAACATATGCTAACAAAAAAAGAAGTGTAAAACAAATCATAAAATGTAAATTAACAATATTAAATAATAATATGTAAAAATGTAAATGAAAGAGATTTATATAATATAAGTAGCATGTCTAAGTCAAAAATTACAATATTAAATAGTTAAATTTAAATAGTTCATTACCTAACAATTAATAAGAATAATAGCATATGTTTAAGTTATTCAAATAATATATATTACTAAAAAGAATTTTCTTTATAAAAAAGTGAAAACAATAACAACTATCTAATAAACTCAAAATAATACCAACTTTAAAAATTATTGAAAATGATGCATACTATTATCAACGTATTTATAAAAAATAATATAACTTATTTTTCCGGAAAAAAATTCTACTTCCGGTGATGATTGGACAATTGATTTTTTACATGTCATTAAAAAATTTAGGATTATGAGTGTAATGTGGTTTCTTTTCTTTAAAATAAATTAATATGTTAAAAGTCATAAATTAAGCAAAATATTTTTAATTTTTACAAAAAAATGAAAAATTATTTTGTTAATAGTTTTAAAAAAAAACTTATTTAGAAATTTTTTTTTATAAGTTTCAGAAAAAAAAATAAATAAAGTTCAATTAAAAATTAGAAATATAAATAAAAAAATATTAAGACCTTTAAAAGTTTAAATAAAAAATAAAGTTATAAGTTATAAAAAATAAACATTTGATCATTATAACTACACAAAATAAGATTAATTTAAAATAACGTTTATAAAATTTTGATTCAATTGAAAATTAAAAAATATAAGTAACAAATATTAAGATTTGTAAAATTAGATTGCAAATCTTAACTATTTTAATTTTTAAATTAAAAATAATTAAAGATCAATTAATAATATGAAGAAACTAATTAAAAATTAGTTACTAAAATATTTAAAATAAATTCATAAATTAAATATTTAAAATAAATTGGTTTAACATGGTGAGACCTGAATTAACAAAAAACTGGCATCCTCTCTTTCCCCACACTCACCAAATCCAATTGAATCCTCTCAACTTCCTTCTCCATCCCACCAAAACGAGGAGAATCGGACTCGCAAAGAAGCTCTCGATCATCATTCATGGCGAAGAAGGGACCTAAACTCGTTGAATTCGAATTTGAAGAAGGGATGTCTTGACTTCCTGCTCACGTTCTTCATGAAGCTTGTGGTTTCGACCATTTTGAATACCCCAAGGTACGATATGATTCTCAGCTTTTTTACTCTTTACATGTATATATTGCTCGATCGATCAAGCTACGAGTTGAGATGGATCCACATTGGCTCTCCGATTAATTCAGTTAACACGATCATTCTCTTTCGAACTAGGCTCACACTTGGATCTCTTGGTGATTCGATATCAGATTGGCAACATTATAACATGCCAATGAATCATCTCAAATTCAAGACTCCACACATTGGTTAACACTAGCTCCTTCAGCTACAAACTATGGTAACAGCAAAAGGAAACAAACCTAGTGTATCCACACGCTATGACCCATTAATTGCAATGCTTGTAGCACTTGATGGATAGTGTGATAACATTGTTCTTAGACAAAACGCTGCACAATTGTAAAAGGACAAGGCCAAAAACAATCATAAACACATATTTGTGGTACTATATGCGGCATTGCTCACTCTAGACCAAATTCTCCAGCAAGTCGTTTCAAGTTATTAGCAAATCATTAGTGCTTAAAGGAAGGATTTTCAAGAAACTATATCGCATGTCCACAATTCCCAATTACAAACTTGTGTGGAAGGGTAAATATACCTTATCCTTCAACCATTGCATACAATATTCATGCGTGCAGGATCATCAAAACCTTTCTCAACAACTCCTCGCAATTGAGGGTATTCCTCCATGGCAAAGAATATAGGAGCTCGGACAATACCCAATTGGTTAAAGTTATTGATATTAAGCATATGATATAATTGAACATGCATCCGTCAACAGGAGGCTATTGAATTGCTTAATGAACTATATTCGAATATTTATCTGTATTTATAATTAATGTTGTTTACTCAACTCTTTGTAGTGATGAAGCGAAACCCATTTTAGCAGACAAGCTTTGCGATGTAGCAGACACGTTATTGTCTGCTTATGATGATGGTGAGATTATGACCGCTCTTAAATAAGGCTAGACTGGTTGGAAGAAGGGGGTGAAGATTTTCTCGAATTCGGTTAAGCGTGAGGTGAGTTCCTCTGCATCCGCAATGTCTATGTTTGTTTAACAATAGGATCCAAAATTCGAAAAAGGATCCCGTTCACATTCAAGGGTATTATGTGTAATGTTCTACTATGTTGTTGTTCATTGATGAGAAAATTGCCACTTTGGGCATTTGTTGGCCATAGATCTCTGTTCCATGATTACCATATAATCATGCGTTGCAAATGTACTATAGTTGTTGTAATTGTTACAACTAGTTAATGTGAGGACCACAATGTTCTTATATTTATTTGTGTAAATACATCTATTATTCAATTTTTGTATTAACAAGTCTTTATATCAAATGTATATATTATTCAGCTTGTGTAAATCGATAGAGTTTTCTTGTGTAAATCAACAGGATTTGTGTAAATGGACAGGTCTTGTGTAAAAATCGAGACGGCTTGTGTAAAAATTTGAGACATCTTGCGTAAAATTTCGAGACGGCTTGGGTAATAAATTTTTTTTGTGAAATCGAACGTTATGTTTGTGTAACAATAGTATGTAAGTAGACATTACCCCCCCTTTTGTTGTAACTTTGGAAACAGAAACGGATAGAAATGAATCTAGTCCACATTGATACCTTGTTCATGAAATTATTCCATGTGGTTTCATGCAAAATGCACTTACTTCCCCCATTTTGTTACCCTATCAGGTATCAAAACTAATCAATTTCTACTACAATTACTTCAAACCACAAGGAATGATTCCCAAAAACTTCATGAACATGGGTATATGTATGGACTAGATACGTTTCCATTCTATTTCCGTTTCCGGAGTTCAAACCAAACGGGCCCTAAGTATAACTTTAAAAAAAAAAAGAACTTTATTGTAGATCCACATTATGTCCCCAACGGTAATATCGTCCGAGAAGTGATGGAGTTAACTTGTTATGGGCGTGTCATGATGTATAAGTTTCATGAAGATGAACACGGTGAAGTTATTGCAGAGTGCGTAGAGATGACTTTGAACCTTATCTTGGATCGCATTACCCGGCTAACCCGGCCTTGTGTAACTAGATTGGACTTGGACTTGTGCACTCGATTGGGCTTGGACTTATGTACTGTAATAACCGGAAAATTTTATTAATTTTCTTGGTTATTTTAAAATTTAATTTATTTATATGAGAACCCGAATCGATAACGAAGAATTAAATCAAACGGATTCAAACCCGATCGGATAGTTATACCAAGCCTGTAACGTCCGAAATTTTTATTCCGCACTTAGAGCGTGTTGTAGATCTTCCCGCAGGCATGAGGTGCCGAGTGCCGGGATTTATTCCTAAAATCCCGAGCCGACTCGTCGTTATTCCCTTTTCCGCTTTCCGCCGACTCTACGAACCCGAGGAAAGGCTGTGCACAACTCGTTCTGAGTTGAGGTGACAAGAGGTTAGCTGACCCCTTGATCCCCTCTCCTCTTTTGCAGCCTTGTCCCCTCCCTCTCTCACTCTTGACTTTCATTTCACGTTAGTCTTTTTCCTCTCTTCCTCTCTTCTCTCTCTTTGCTCTTCTTTCATTTTTTGAAGCTCTTGGATTGTGGACTACAGTGGAGAGGATTCAGATCTGGTTTGGTAAGCTTCTTCCTCTCCCTCCCTTCTCTTCTTTGTTGATTGTCCCTTTCTTTCCCCCTCCTTCATCCATGGCCATGGATGAAGCTCTTGAGAAGCTTTTTCCTCAAATCCTTGCATGCATGTGTTCTTAGCTCGATTAGGTTGTGGAGAGGAGTATAAGATCAGTGGTTGGTGGTTGGAGAAGACCTATCAAGGAGAGGAGGACATTGGAGCCAAGGATCCATAGTCGAAGACGAGCTTCTGCAGCGAAACCGCGGGGGCGGTTCACCACAGCCGCAGGGGCGGCTCCAGACCACCCCAGGGACGGCTCCAGGATGCCAGACCGCCGCGACGGGCGGCTCCTGCCACCACAAGGGAGGTGCCTGCTCCGCCAGAGGGCCGCAGGGGCGGCGCCAGCGATCCGCAGGGGCGGCGTCTGCTCCGCCGGGGCACCAGCTTGACTCCGCGGCTGCGTTTCTTCGACAGTAGGTTCCTCTCCTCCCTTCCCATTCGTTCTTTCCTTAGTTTTGTAGTTGTATCATGTTAGTAGTATGCCTAGGATGGATCTAGAGTAGCTTGAGAAGCCACTTAGTGGTTGTGAACCTAGGAGCCCTTAAGGCTCGATGTAGTGGATGATTATGAGTATGTTGAGCATGATGGACCTTCTAGGCTAGCTTGTTCCTTCTTGGCTGAGGTTTTAGATCATGTGAGGTTATAAACTGTTGTGAGTTGCTTTCATGTGCTGAGAGTGTGGTGAGTACCTTGGACCCTAGGATGCATTCCTAGTTTGAGGGTTAGGTGATCTTGCTTAGATCATTAGAGTGAAGTCTAAGACTTCTTGAGCGTGAGCATGTGTTGATATGTATATCTTCTTGTGAGCAGGTTGTGAGCTTCCTCTCTAAGGAAGCGAGGGTGTTGTGAGTTGAGTGTGGTGACGAGGTAAGTCTCCGGACTTACTTAGCTCGTATTTTACGTATTAGCATCGATGTGTGTTGGTGGTGTGTGTTTGTGTTGTTGTTTATGTTATAAACAACTAAACCGGTAAATAGGACCACCGACCTTATATTTTGGCCCAAGTGTATGATAACGGGCGGTGACATCATCTGTCTAGCTCTTGGCGACTAGCCCGGGCGGGTAGACGGTCGGATGCATCAGTACCAATCCTTGCCGGTATGTAGGGACCGAGGCGAGACCACGGTGGTTCTCGTGTCACAAACCTAAGTTGAATTAGAACGGAATACGACTTAATAATAAAAAGATAATATAACAGACTTGTGTGTTTTGGAGTATGTATGTGTTATGTGATGTATATGTGTATGTGCCTTCACCTCTTTTCTAATGCTTCGAATATGAGCTAACGGTTTTAAAGCGTTAATGTAGATGCCTTGCAGGTTAGGGACGCCGCCGAGTGAGGTGGAAGAGTGGACAGCCGGGATCTCCGTACATTATAGGACGGGGACGTTTTTGGGATTATGCCTTTGTGTTGTTGAATTATGTTGTACGGTTTAGATTTCCTTATCGGAGTTATGTCGTTTTGAGGACTCGGCTGAGTTTCCACCTTGTATTTTTACTTTTTAGTCTCTCGCATACATTATAAACGATTTTGAGTTTTGCCTTTATTTGTGCCTTGTTGGAAAGGTCCGGTGAAATTGTTGTCAGGCTAAGGGACGGGACCCATTTTGAGGTCTCGCCCGTAGCATCCCGAGTCCCGCGGATTTGGGGTGTTACAAAAGTGGTATCAGAGCCCTAGGTTGACAACAATGGCACTCGCAATCTTTTAAAGGCCGAATGAGGAATAAACAGAACCTACACGGGTTCTGACTTTTTGTTTTCAAAATCATGTGCATGAGTCGGGTTTGGGTTAGAATGTACGGGACAACCACTCATTCCGCAAACCTCGACGACGTAGATCTCTGGAGTTGACGTATGTATATATATTATTACATAGTTATATATATGTATGGCCTTAGTGTAACATCCCAAATCCGCGGGACTCGGGATGCTACGGGCGAGACCTCACAATGGGTCCCGACCCTTAGCTTGACAACAATTTCATCGGACCTTTCCAACAAGGCTCAAATAAAGGCGAAAACTCAAAACGTTTTTAATGTATGCGAAAACCGAACTGTAATGACTGCAAATTGGAAACTCAGCCGAGTCCTCAAAACAATATAACCCCGATACGAAAGTCTAAAACATGCTACAACATCCACAACTGAAGATACGAACACATGACCCAAAACGTAACACAACCCAAAAACGTTCCCGTCCTATAATGTACGGAGACCCTGGCTGCCCACTCCTCCACCGCACTCGGCGGCGTCCCTAACCTGTTAGTCATCTACAACCACGGTTTAAAACCGTTAGCTCATATTCGAAGTATTAGAAAAGCGGTGAAGGCACAAACACATACATAGCCTATAACATAAAACACACAAGTCAGATTTATTATCTTTATATGATTAACTCATATCCCGTTCTAATTCAACTTCGGTTTGTGCCACGAGACCACCGTGGTCTCGCCTCGGTTCCGACTACCGGCAAAGAATGGTACGGATGCACCCGACCATCTAACCCGCCGGGCTAGTCGCCGAGAACCTCCTAGACTTCCCGCAGGGCTAGGCAGATGATGTCACCGCCCGTTATCATACACTTGGGCCAAAATATACACAAGGTCGGTGGTCCTATTTACCGGTTTAATTGTTATAACAAGAACATAAACACACACCACCAAACACACATCAATGCTAATACGTAAAATACGAGCTAAGTAAGTCCGGAGACTTACCTCGTCACCTCACTCAAATCACCACACTCTTGCTTCCTTAAGGAGGAAGCCCACAACCTGCTCACAAGAGATATGCATATCAATACATACTCACACTCAAGAAGTCTTAGACTTCACTCTAGTGATCTAAGCAAGATCACCTAACTCTCAAGCTAGGAATGCATCCTAGGTCCGAAGTACTCACCACACTCTCCACACATGAGAGCAGCTTACAACAGTTTATAATCTCTCAAGATATTAATCCTTAACAAGGGAGGAACAAGCTAGCCTAGAAGGTCCATCATACTCACATGCTCATATCCATCAATTATATCGAGCCTTAAGAGCTCCTAAGTTCACAACCACTAAGTGGCATTCTCAAGCTACTCTAGGCCATCCTAAGCATGCTACTAACATGATTCAACAACAATACTAAGGAAGGAACGAAGAGGAAAGGAGAGGAGAAGCCTACTGTTGCAGAAACCACAGCCGCGGAGTCAAGCTGGCGCCCCCTGCGGACACAGAAGCCGCCCCCGCGGAACCAGGAGCCGCACCCGCGGTGGACTTGCGTTGCGTGTCTGGCGCCGCTCCTGCGGTCGTGCCGAGCCGCACCCGCGGCCGTGCTGAGCCGCCCCTGCAGTTGGCCGCTCCGACCGTCGTGCTGAGCCGCCCCCGCTGGTTCTGTGCAGAACGTCGTCTTCGATCGTGGATCCTTGGCTCCAAAGTCCTTCTTTCCTTGCTGGATCTTCTCCAAACACCTACCACTGGTCTTAGGCACCTCTCCTCGACCTAATCGAGCTAAGAACACAAGCATGCAAAGGACTTGAGTAAAAACTCCTCAAGACCTTCATCCATGGTCATGGATGAAGGAGGGAAGAAGAATGGGGAGAAACAGCAAGGAACAGAGGGGAGGGAGAGGAAGGAGCTTACCAACAAATATGGGATCTTCTTCTGCAGTCCACAACCTAGATCCTCAAGCAACAATGGAAGAAGAGAAGAGAAGAGAAGAGAGTGAAGGAAAGGAAATGACGTGAAATGAGAGCAAGGGAGGAGAGAGAGAGGGGACATTGGCTGCAATATGGGGAGGGGAGCTGACCTCTTGTCACATCACCACGGAATGAGGAGTCGGAAATGACCCCTTGTCACTTCGACTCGGAACGAAGGGTCGGAAAGCAGAAAAAAAGGAAAAACGACGGGTTGGCTCGGAATTTTAGGAATAAATTCCGGCACTTGGCACCTCGTGCCTGCGGGAAGATCTATAAAACGCTCTAAGTCCGAAATAAAATTTCCGGACGTTACAACTAACCCCCCTAAAAACAAGTTTCGTCCCGAAACTTGCAAAACGTAGCACTCTCACTCAAACCCGTCCCGTAACCTCGTGGAACTCATAAAACGTCGACTTTCGGCTCTAATCTAAGTCTACGTATAAAAATCACATCCAGACCTCGCAAGGTACACATATACTCAAACAAAATCACATAACACACAGAACAAACAAGGAAGATCTCGGGATTAACCCGACGGTCCTATCGATGTCGCTAAGTCTGCATAAAACTCGGGATAGTTCCTCCGGATACTATCCTCCGTCTCCCATGTAGCCTCATCGGCTCCTCGCCTCGACCACTGCACTCTCAGCATCTGTATCTCCTTCGATCGAAGGCGCCTCGTACTCCGCTCTAAAACTTATATAGGATACTCTACAAAAGTATAGTCCGGTACGACCACTCCTCATGGTTGACGATGTGCTTCGGGTCGTGTATGTACTCTCTCAACTGAGAGACGTGAAATACCGGATGTATACCCTCTAACCGAGATGGCAATGCTAACCGGTATGCCACCTCACCGACTCTCTCCAAGATCTCGAATGGACCGACATATTGGGGCTTAACTTCCCCTTAATGTCGAATCGCCTGACGCCCCGCGTCGGTGATACCCTGAACCACACCTGAGCTCCTACCCTAAACTCGAGAGGTCGACACCTCTTGTCCACATACGACCTTTAACGGCTCTGCGCGGTCAACATCATCTCTCGGACCAAAGCAACTCTAGCCACGTCGTCATGTACCTGATCTGGAGCTACAACGCTAAAACTCCCCCGCTCGTCCCAACATAAGGGAGTACGGCATCTCCGTCCATACAATGCCTCATACGGTGCCATCCCAATCGACGCGTGCCAGCTGTTATTATACGAAAACTCGACCAACAGGAGGTGATCTGGACATACCTGACCCCAGTCTAGTACACATGCTCGTAACATATCCTCTAATGTCTGAATAGACCGCTCGGACTGGCCGTCGGTCTGAGGATGGTATGCGGTGGTGAAATGGAGACTCGAACCTAGGGCGGCGTGTACCTGCTGCCAAAACCTCGAGGTAAAACCCCCGTCCCTGTCCGAGATGATGGTCCTCGGTACTCCATGTAACCTCACAATCTGTCGGGTAAACTCCTCGGCTAAACGACTCACCGGCCACGTTTCCCGTACATGAATGAAACGAGCGGTCTTTGTTAACCGGTCTACTACCACCCATATCGCGTCAAAGCTCCTACTCGGTCTCAGACCGGTCACGAAATCCATGGATATGTCCTCCCACTTCCACTGCGGCACGGGCAGTGGGTGAAGCTCTCCTCCGGGTCTCTGGTGGTCGATCTTGGCCTGCTGGCAGGTCGCGCATCGGGCCACATATCTAGCTACATCGGGCTTGAGCCCGCCCCACCAATAAGATCTCCTAATGTCCTGGTACATCTTACTCGCGCCTGGGTGCACCGAGTAAGGTGTGGAATGTGCCTCACGCAAAATCCGCTATCTCAACTCCTGATCCGACGGTACACAAATACGTCCTTGACGTCTCAATAGCCTATCTGCTCCCATGATAAACTGTGGTGCTACTCCTCGGGACATCCTGTCCCGGATCCTCGTCAAAATGGGACATCTCTCCTACTTCTGCAGGATCTCACCGGACAGGTCCGGTAATAACTCTAACTCGGACAAACAACAGTCCGTACCCGGGAACCGGATATCCAACTCCAAACCCATCAAATCCCTCTGCAGTTGAGGCTGAACCGTAAGCCGAGCTATAGCCTCCTCCCGAGGTGTCCTACTCAAAGCATCGGCGACTACGTTCGCCTTCCCAGGATGGTACAAAATCTCCAAGTCAAAGTCCTTAATCAGCTCCAACCATCTCCTCTGGCGGTTATTCAACTCCCGTTGAGTGAATATATATTTCAGACTCTTATGGTCTGTGAAGACCTGGCATGTAGCCCCGTACAAGTAGTGTCGCCAGATCTTCAGGGCATGAATCATTGCCGCTAGCTCAAGATCGTGGGTAGGGTAATTGTCCTCGTACGGCTTCAACTGCCGAGAAGCATACGCAATAACCCTACCTCTCTGCATCAAAACGCACCCCAACCCTAGCTTGGAGGCGTCACTATATACCACAAAATCCTCTACGCCCTCAGGCTGGGCTAACACATGAGCAGAGGTCAACCTCCTCTTCAGCTCCTCGAAGTTGCGCTGGCAAGGCTCGGACCAGACGAACCTGGTAGACTTCCTCAGCAAGGAAGTGAGCGGTCGTGCAATCACGGAGAAACCCTCGACAAAACGGCGGTAGTATCCCGCTAAGCCCAAGAAACTGCGCACCTCCTTGACCGTCCTAGGAGGCGGCCATGAGGAAACAGACTCTATTTTCGCCGGGTCAACCATGACACCCTCGGCGGAAACTATATGTCCCAAAAATTCCACCTCGGTCATCCAAAACTCACACTTAGAGAGCTTAGCGTAAAGCTATCTATCCTGGAGGACTCGTAGCACTGTCCTCAGGTGTCTCTCATGCTCCTCCCAACTCCGGGAGTAGACTAAGATGTCGTCTATAACACTACCACGAGCTGATCCAAGAAGTCGATGAAGATCCCGTCCATCAACTCCATGAAGACGGCGGGTGCATTTGTGCGCCCAAATGGCATCACGACAAACTCATAATGGCTGTATCTCGTCATGAATGCCGTCTTCGGCACGTCCTCCTCTCTCGATTGATACACTTGAAACGCCGGGTGAACACCCTTTACTCTCGGCGGCCATGCCAGCCGGTAAAACACTTTCCCAACTTGCGCTAAGATTTCAAAAAGGTTCGATGTATCGGAGACTCAACTTCCTTCTCGGGTCTTCCTCACTACAACATTTCCATTATGTTTCTTCTTTGCTTGTCTCTAACAAAGAAGATCGAACTTCAAATTTACACCGTTGGCTTTGGTTCTTGTCAAACCAAACTTTGATGTTACTTTTCCTTAATTCTTGTTGCAAGTTCTATGTAATGAAGGAAGTACTTTGCTTCACACTGCTTCTACTAACGAGACATGTATGCAATAACTTTTACATCGTCTCTCTATACTCAGTCAAGACCATGTCCTGAAGAATCGCTTGTACACTTCAAACTGATCGTACCTCGAGGCAATTGCAAAACAGTTGCACCAATGAATCCCCTTTTAACTCTCAACAACTCCATTGTCCATTTTTCGTCCCACTCAATACTTCATCGTCATCCGGAGTAGGTTAGCCATAGATGGTCTTACTTGGATAATCTCTCCACAATCCGGTAATGATCAGCCCATCCAAGAAACTTGCAACTTCTTTCACATCCTTCGGGGGTTGTCATCCCGAGACAACTGGTCATACCACTTCTCTCTTCTTCGAGAGTAGACCAAAAATGTCTTATTCGGGCCTTAGGAAGCCCATATGGAATCATTACAACTTGTAGTGACCATGGTTTGTCCGGAGTGCCGTGTTTGCAATATCCCAGTCTCGACTTCTCAATTGGTGACAATCAGACCTTAACTCGATTTTAGAAGAGACCACCGACCCTTGCAACCGGTCGAGTAGATCATCTATACGTGGTAAGGGGGTACTTGTTCTTCCTTGTCATCTTGTTCAGCTCATTGTAATTGATGTACAAAAGGAGTTAACCGTCTCTCTTTTTGCAAACTGGTGTTCTTCATAGCAACTTCAAATCAAGAGTTTAAGATATATTCTAAGTTCTTGTTACCGTTCCTTTATGATCC
Source organism: Fagopyrum tataricum (assembly GCA_002319775.1). Classification (NCBI taxonomy): domain Eukaryota; kingdom Viridiplantae; phylum Streptophyta; class Magnoliopsida; order Caryophyllales; family Polygonaceae; genus Fagopyrum; species Fagopyrum tataricum. The sequence continues at coordinate 32,226,726 of CM008284.1, forward strand.
CACAACCTGGTTACTCTCCCCCACACTCATCCATAGACCACCCACACATGCGCGTTCTCCGTTGTCACCAATTAGCTAATAATTGACCTTCTCGCATGTCAATGACTTACCATTCTTTTATGCTTCCATGTTACCATTCTCATGAAGGTTACCCTCTCGGGGTACCTTAAACTCTGTTAACTCATTCTTCATTCCACGCTTCCTTTTTCTTCAGCGAGATAAATATACCCTTCTCGGCGTTGTTGAGTCACATGACTCGCCTTCATAGGCTTAACCGCGCTTCATGATATCTTGTAAGTGCGTCTTCTCAAAATCTCTAACGTTAGTTAGCATCACGTGTTGCTCTCATCTTCTTAGGATCATCATTTATACATACTTCCTCCTTTTTGGCGTTTCTTCGCCTTATCATCATAACGGAAACCGGCCAACTCCGCGTAAATCCCCACCTTGCCATTCTTCTCATAACTCTCGTAATGTTGATTCTTCACTTAATGGTACCTCGTAAGCTTAACTTACGGTATCTTACATCCTTCACACTTGGTTCGATCACGTTCTCATCTTGACTCCAAAGCTTAGGAGCGTCTAAGGAGAGCTTCACTTCTCGTGATGGAACACCGCCTTTAACCTTGTTAGAATGCACCCATCTCCTCCTTGATTCGCATCTTTAGTTGTCCACGCATCTTCTTGAAGAACTTAAGTTTGCTATCTCCATTGTTCTTGTCGTACGTAGTCCTCAAACACGGTAGCTCCAATGGATGCTCCCCTGGTCCTGGAAGATGGAGAACTCTGCGCCCGGACCTCCCAACGGTCCTATCCCCAGCCTCGGGAACGATGATCTCGGCGACGTCCTCTACAGGAACCTCAACTGCTGGTGGATCCACAACTGGCGGGTCCGCAATGGGGATACGTCCCCGACTTCTCGCGCCTGGAGGTCTTCTTACTCGTCCCCGTCTCGGGACGGTAGGAGAAAGAGGGGGTCTACCCCTGGCGGGTCCTACGTAAGCGGTAGCTCTCGTACGTGCTATCTAATAGCATATGGCGTTTACTTATGTATAATTACATAGGTAATACTTACGATCTCGGTATGATAAAACTTCTAATAGCATAAAGGTAAACATGATCACAATACACATCCAAGGCATACAAGCCCAAAACATCCTAAGGTCGCATACATATCTAGGTACATACAATATCCACAAACATCCTAAGGTCATACATATATATATAACTATGTAATAATATAAGTACATACTTCTAAACCAGAGATGTATGATGCCGAGGTTTGCGGAAGTAGTGGTGGTCCCGTACATTCTAACCCAAACCCGACTCATGCACATGATTTTGAAAACAAAAAGTCAGAACCCGTGTGGGTTCTGTTTATTCCTCATTCGGCCTTTAAAAAGATTGCGAGTGCCATTGTTGTCAACTTAGGGCTCTGATACCACTTTTGTAACACCCCAAATCCGCGGGACTCAGGATGCTACGGGCGAGACCTCACAATGGGTCCCGACCCTTAGCTTGTCAACAATTTCACCGGACCTTTCCAACAACGCACAAATAAAGGCGAAAACTCAAAACGTTTTTAATGTATGCGAAAACCGAACTGTAATGACTACAAAGTGGAAACTCAGCCGAGTCCTCAAAACAATATAACCACGATATGAAAGTCTAAAACATGCTACAACATCCACAACTGAAGATACGAACACATGACCCAAAACGTAACACAACCAAAAAACGTCCCCGTCCTATAATGTACGGAGACCCCGGCTGCACACTCTTCCACCTCACTCGGCGGCGTCCCTAACCTGCAAATCATCTACAACCACGGTTTAAAACCTTTAGCTCATATTTGAAGCATTAGAAAAGCGGTGAAGGCACAAACACATACATAGCACATAACATAAAACACACAAGTCCGGTTTATTATCTTTATATGATTAAGTCATATCCCGTTCTAATTCAACTTCGGTTTGTGCCACGAGACCACCGTGATCTCGCCTCGGTCCCTACTACCGGCAAAGAATGGTACGGATGCACCCGACCATCTAACCCGCTGGGCTAGTCGCCGAGAACCTCCTAGACTTCCCGCAGGGCTAGGCAGATGATGTCACCGCCCGTTATCATACACTTGGGCCAAAATATACACAAGGTCGGTGGTCCTATTTACCGGTTTAATTGTTATAACAAGAACATAAACACACACAATCAAACACACATCAATGCTAATACGTAAAATACGAGCTAAGTAAGTCCGGAGACTTACCTCATCACCACACTCAAATCACCACACTCTTGCTTCCTTAAGGAGGAAGCCCACAACCTGCTCACAAGAGATATGCATATCAATACATACTCATGCTCAAGAAGTCTTAGACTTCACTCTAGTGATCTAAGCAAGATCACCTAACCCTCAAGCTAGGAATGCATCCTAGTCCCAAGTACTCACCACACTCTCCACACATGAGAGCAACTCACAACAGTTTATAATCTCACAAGATATTAATCCTCAACCAGGGAGGAACAAGCTAGCCTTGAAGGTCCATCATACTTACATGCTCATATCCATCAACTATATGGAGCCTTAAGAGCTCCTAGGTTCACAACCACTAAGTGGCATTCTCAAGCTACTCTAAGTCATCCTACGCATGCTACTAACATGATTCAACAACAATACTAAGGAAGGAACAAAGAGGAAAGGAGAGGAGAAGCCTACTGTTGTAGAAACCGCAGCCGCGGAGTCAAGCTGGCGCCCCTGCGGACACAGAAGCCGCCCCCCGGAACCAGGAGCCGCCACCCGCGGGGACTTGCGCTGCGCTGGCGCCGCCTTGCAGTCGTGCCGAGCGCCATGCTGAGCCGCCCTGCTGGCCGCTTCGTGCTGAGCCGCCCCCGCGGTTCTGTGCAGAACGTCGTCTTTCGATCGTGGATCCTTGGCTCCAAAGTCCTTCTTTCCTTGCTGGATCTTCTCCAAACACCACCACTGGTCTTAGGCACCTCTCCTCGACCTAATCGAGCTAAGAACACAGCATGCAAAGGACTTGAGTAAAAACTCTTCAAGACTTCATCCATTGTCATGGATGAAGGAGGAAGAAGAATGAGAAACACAAGGAAGAGAGGGGGAGAGGAAGGAGCTTACAAACAAATCTGGATCTTCTTCTACAGTCCACAACCTAGATCCTCAACAACAATGAAGGAAGAGAAAAGCAGAAGAGAGAAGAGAAGCTGAAGAAAGAAATGACGNTATGTACCTAGCTATGTATGTGGCCTTAGGATGTTTTGGACCTTGTTGTGTTGTGATGGAATTCCGGGTGTGTTATATTAGTAGTAATGTGGACATAGGACATATATAGTCTTATATACGGATTCATATATATATAGTAGCATATGGAGATACAAACCTAATAGAAAGAGGATAATACGATATCATCACTTTTGAGACGAAGTGGTTGGCGTGGGATAGCATTCATACGTGGAGGAGTACGCTCAAGTATCGAGTTGATCTTTTCGTGCTAACGAACAACACGACGCTTCGGGGATTCCTTTAAAAGGACGTCAAAGAGGAGGAGTAGAGATGACGTAAGCAAAGGGCAACCAATAAAAGAAAACTCGAAACAACTTAAGAGTAATCAAGATGGAAGCAATACAAGAGATGGGAGCAACATTAAAGTGTAGAAGCGGTTCTAAAGAAGCCATGATCGAACGACGACGAGAACAATGGAGATAACAAACTTAAGTTCTTCAAGAAGACGCGTGAACAATTAAAAATGTGAATCGAGCAGGAGATGGGTGCATTCTAACAAGGTTAAAGGCGGTGTTCCGTCACGAGAAGTGAAGCTTTCCTTAGACGCTCCTTAGCTTTGGAGTCAAGATGAGAAACGTGATCGAACCAAGTGTGAAAGATGTAAGATACCGTAAGTTAAGCTTACGAGGTACCATTAAGTGAAGAGTCAACATTACGAGAGTTATGAGAAGAATGGCAAGGTGGGGATTCACGCGGAATTGACCGGTTTCCGTTATGACGATAAGGCGAAGAAACACCAAAGTGGAAGACGCACTTACAAGATATCATGAAGCGCGGTTAAGCCTATGAAGGTGAGTCATGTGACACAACAACGCCGAGAAAGGTATATCTATCTCGTAGAAGGAAAAGGAAGCGTGAAATGAAGAATGAGCTAACGGAGTTTAAGGTAGAGTACCCGAGAGGGTAGCCTTCATGAGAATGGTAACATGGAAGCATAGAAGAATGGTAAGTCATTGACATGGGAGAAGGTCAATTATCAGCTAATTGGTGACAACCGAGAACGCGCATGTGCGGGTGGTCGATGGATGAGTGTGGAGGAGAGTAACTAGGCTGTGGGTCATAAAGGAACGGTAACAAGAACTTAGAATATATCTTAAACTCTTGATTTGAAGTTCATATTGGATTATATCTTAAACTCTTGAATTGAAGTTGTTATGGAGAACACCGAAAAGAGAGACGGTTATCTCTATGTGTACATCGATTACAATGAGCCGAACAAGATGACAATGAAGAAAAAGTACCCCCTTACCACGTATAGATGATCTACTCGACCGGTTGCAAGGGTCGGTGGTCTCTTCTAAGATCGAGTTAAGGTTTGATTGTCACCAATTGAGAAGTCGAGACTGGGATATTGCAAACACGGCATTCCGGACAAACCATGGTCACTACGAGTTGTAGTGATTCCATATGGAATTACTAAGGCACCGAATAAGACATTTGGATCCACTCTCGAAGAAGAGAGAAGTTGTATGACTAGTTGTCTCGGGATGACAACCCCCGAAAGATGTGAAAGAAGTTACAAGTTTTCTTGGATGTGCTGATCATTACCGGATTTGTGGAGAGATTCTCCACGTAACACCATCTATGACTAACCTACTCCAGATGACGATGAAGTATTGAGTGGGACGAAAATGGACAATGGAGTTGTTGAGAGTTCAGAGGAGATTCATTGGTGCAACTGTTTTGAAATTGCCTCGAGGTATGATCGGTTTGAAGTGTACAAGTGATTCTTCAAGACATGGTCTTGATTGAGTATTGAGAGACGATGTAAAAGTTATAGCATACATGTCTCGTTAGTAGAAGCAGGGTGAAGCAAAGTATTTCCTTCATTACTTAGAACTTGCTACAAGAATTGAGGAAACGTAACATCAAAGTGTGGTTTGACAATAACCAAAGCTAACGGTGTAAATTGGAAGTTCGATCTTCTTTGTTAGAGACAAGCAAAGAAGAAACATAATGGAAATGTTGTAGTGAGAAAGACCCGAGAAGGAAATTGAGTTTCAGATACATCGGACCTTTTTGAGATCTTAGCGCAAGTTGAAAAAGTGTTTTACCGGCTGGCATGGCCGCCGAGAGTAGAGGGTATCATGGTTGACCCGGCGAAGATAGAGTCTATTTCCTCATGGCCGCCTCCTAGGACGGTCAAGGAGGTGCGCAGTTTCTTGGGCTTAGCGGGATACTACTGCCGTTTTGTTGAGGGTTTCTCCGTGATTGCACGACCGCTCACTTCATTGTTGAGGAAGTCTACCAGGTTCGTCTGGTCCGAGCCTTATCAGCACAGCTTCGAGGAGCTGAAGAGGAGGTTGACCTCCGCTCCTGTTTTAGCCTAGCCTGAGGGCGTAGAGGATTTTGTAGTGTATAGTGACGCCTCCAATCTAGGCTAGGGGTGCGTTTTGATGCAGAGAGGTAGGGTTATTGCGTACGCTTCTCGGTAGCTGAAGCCGTACGAGGAGAATTACCCTACCCATAATCTTGAGCTGGCGACAGTGATTCATGCTCTGAAGATCTGGCGACATTACTTGTACGGGGCTACGTGCCAGATCTTCACAGACCATAAGAGTCTGAAGTATATATTCACTCAGCGGGAGTTGAATAACTGCCAGAAGAGATGGTTGGAGCTGATTAAGGACTTTGACTTAGAGATTTTGTACCATCCGGGGAAGGCGAATGTAGTCGCCTATGCTTTGAGTAGGAGGACACCTCGAGAGGAGGCTATAGCTTGGCTTACGGTTCAGCTACAGTTGCAGAGGGATTTGATAGAGTTGTGGTTGGATATCCGGTTCCCGGATACGGACTGTTGTTTGTCCGAGTTAGAGGTATTACCGGGCCTGTCCGGAGAGATCCGGCAGAAGCAGGAGGGATGTCCCATTTTGAGGATCCAGGACAAGATGTCCCGAGGAGAGGCACCGTAGTTTATCACAGGAGCAGACGGGCTATTGAGACGCCAGTGACGTATTTGTGTACCGTCGAACCAGGAGTTCAGGGAGCGGATTTTGCATGAGGCACATTCCACACCTTACTCGGTGCATCCAAGCACGAGTAAGATGTACCAGGATATTAGGAGATTTTATTGGTGGGGTGGGCTCAAGCCCGATATAGCTAAATATGTGGCCCGATGTGCGACCTGCCAGCAGGTCAAGATCGACCACCAGAGACACGGAGGAGAGGTTCACCCACTGCCCGGCCCGCAGTGGAAGGGGGAGGACATAGCCATGGATTTCGTTACCGGTCTGAGACAGTGTAGGAGCTTCGACGCGATATGGATAGTAGTAGATCGGTTGACGAAGACCGCACGTTTCATCCCTATACGGGAAACGTGGCCGGTGATTCGTTTAGCTGAGGAGTTTACCAGTCAGATTGTGAGATTACATGGAGTACCGAGGACCATCATCTCGGACAGGGACGGGCGTTTTACCTCGAGGTTCTGGCAGCCGGTACACGCCGGCTAGTCTGAGCGGACTATTCAGACATTAGAGGATATGTTACGAACATGCGTACTAGATTGGGGTCAGGTATGAATAGACCATCTCCCGTTGGTCGAGTTTTCGTATAATAACAGCTAACACTTGTCGATTGGGATGGCACCGTATGAGGCATTGTATGGACGGAGATGCCGTACTCCCTTATGTTGGGACGAGCCAGGGAGTTCTAGCGTTATAGCTCCAGATCAGGTACAGGGCGACGTGGCTAGAATTGCTTTGATCCGAGAGAGGATGTTGGCCGCGTAGAGCCGTCAGAGGTCGTATGCGGATAGGAGGCGTACACCTTTCGAGTTCAGGGTAGGAGCTCAGGTGTGGTTGAGGGTATCACGACGCGGGGCGTCAGGCGATTCAGCATTAAGGGGAAGTTAATCCCCCGATATGTCGGTCAATTCGTGATCTTGGAGAGAGTCGGTGAGGTGGCATACCGGTTAGCATTGCCACCACGGTTGGAGGGTATACACCCGGTATTTCATGTCTCTCAGCTGAGAGAATACATACACGACCCGAGGCACATCATTAGCCTTGAGGACCTACTGGTCGAGCCAGACCATACTTTTGCAGAGCATCCGATAGCGGTTTTAGAGCGGAGTACGAGGCACCTTCGATCGAAGGAGATACCGATGCTGAGAGTGCAGTGGTCGAGGCGAGGAGCCGATGAGGCTACATGGGAGATGGAGGATAGTATCCGGAGGAACTATCCTGAGTTTTGCGCAGATTTAGCGACATCGATAGGACCGTCGGCTTAGTCCCGAGATCTCCCCTTGTTTGTTCTATGTGTTTATGTCATGACGTGTTATGTGAGTTCGTATGAGTATACGTGTACCTTGCGAGGTCTTGATGTGATTTTATTCGTAGACTTGGATTAGAGCCAATAGTAGACGTTTTATGAGTTCCACGTGGTTACGAGGCGTGTTTGTTCGAGAGTGCTACATTTAGCAAGTTTGGGGACGAAACTTGTTTTTAGGGGGGTTTAGTTGTAACATCCGGAATTTTTATTCCGGACTTAGAGCGTTTTGTAGATCTTCCCGCAGGCATGAGGTGCCGAGTGCCGGGATTTATTCCTAAAATCCCGAGCCGACTCGTCGTTATTCCCTTTTCCGCTTTCCGACCCCTCGTTCCGAGCTGAGGTGACAAGAGGTCAGCTGACCCCTTGATCCCCTCTCCTCTTTTGCAGCCTTGTCCCCTCCCTCTCTCACTCTTGACTTTCATTTCACGTTAGTCTTTTTCCTCTCTTCCTCTCTTCTCTCTCTTTGCTCTTCTTCCAATTTTTGAAGCTCTTGGATTGTGGACTGCAGTGGAGAGGATTCAGATCTGGTTTGGTAAGCTTCTTCCTCTCCCTCCCTTCTCTTCTTTGCTGATTGTCCCTTTCTTTCCCCTCCTTCATCCATGGCCATGGATGAAGCTCTTGAGAAGCTTTTTCCTCAAATCCTTGCATGCATGTGTTCTTAGCTCGATTAGGTCGTGGAGAGGAGTCTAAGATCAGTGGTTGGTGGTTGGAGAAGAGCCATCAAGGAGAGGAGGACATTGAAGCCAAGGATCCATAGTCGAATACGAAGAAGACGAGCTTCTACAGCGAAACCGCGGGGGCGGCTCACTACAGCCACAGGGGCGGCTCCAGCCACCGCAGGGGCGGCTCCAGGATGCCAAACCGCAGGGGCGGCTCTTGCGGGGGGGTGCGCAGGAGAGGGCCGTAGGGGTGGCGCCAGCGATCCGCAGGGGCGGCGTCTACTTCGCCGGGGCGCCAGCTTGCCTCCACGGCTGCGTTTCTTCGACAGTAGGTTCCTCTCCTCCCTTCCCATTCGTTCTTTCCTTAGTTTTGTAGTTGTATCATGTTAGTAGCATGCCTAGGATGAATCTAGAGTAGCTTGAGATGCCACTTAGTGATTGTGAACCTAGGAGCCCTTAAGGCTCGATGTAGTGGATGATTATGAGTATGTTGAGCATGATGGACCTTCTAGGCTAGCTTGTTCCTTCTTGGCTGAGGTTTTAGATCATGTGAGGTTATAAACTATTGTGAGTTGCTTTCATGTGCTGAGAGTGTGGTGAGTACCTTGGACCCTAGGATGCATTCCTAGCTTGAGGGTTAGGTGATCTTGCTTAGATCACTAGAGTGAAGTCTAAGACTTCTTGAGCGTGAGCATGTGTTGATATGTATATCTTCTTGTGAGCAGGTTGTGAGCTTCCTCTCTAAGGAAGCGAGAGTGTTGTGAGTTGAGTGTGGTGACGAGGTAAGTCTCCGGACTTACTTAGCTCGTATTTTACGTATTAGCATCGATGTGTGTTGGTGGTGTGTGTTTGTGTTGTTGTTTATGTTATAAACAACTAAACCGGTAAATAGGACCACCGACCTTATATTTTGGCCCAAGTGTATGATAACGGGCGGTGAAATCATCTGCCTAGCTCTTGCGAGAGTCTAGGAGGTTCTCGGCGACTAGCCCGGGCGGGTAGACGGTCGGATGCATCAATACCAATCCTTTCCGGTAAGTAGGGACCGAGGCGAGACCACGGTGGTTCTCGTGTCACAAACCTAAGTTGAATTAGAACGGGATACGACTAAATAATAAGAAGATAATAAACCGGACTTGTGTGTTTTGGAGTATGTATGTGTTATGTGATGTATATGTGTATGTGCCTTCACCTCTTTTCTAATGCTTCGAATATGAGCTAACGGTTTTAAACCATTCATGTAGATGCCTTGCAGGTTAGGGACGCCGCCAAGTGAGGTGGAGGAGTGGACAGCCGGGGTCTCCGTACATTATAGGACGGGGACGTTTTTGGGGTTATGCCTTTGTGTTGTTGAATTATGTTGTACGGTTTAGATTTCCTTATCGAGTTATGTCGTTTTGAGGACTCGGCTGAGTTTTCACCTTGTATTTTTACTTTTCAGTCTCTTGCATACATTATAAACGATTTTCAGGTTTGCCTTTATTTGTGCCTTGTTGGAAAGGTCCGGTGAAATTGTTGTCAGGCTAAGGGTCGGAACTCATTGTAAGGTCTCGCCCGTAGCATCCCGAGTCCCGCGGATTTAGGGTGTTACAAAGCCGAACTCCTTCCGTTACCGAACTAAACCGGACCAATTTGTGTTTGTATCCAAACCGGTCCTGGTAATGAGTGAACCAGGTCAGCCCACGTTGGTACCCACTCACCTTGGCCCATTTCTTCCTTCCACTCCCTCCTCGTTTGGGCCCATATTGCTTGCACCAACCCACTTAATTCATTTCCTTCCCCGGTCCCATCTGTCCCGGCCCTAGGCCTTGCCACGCTAGCACACCTGCACGGACTGTCTTTCGGCTTCTCGTCTTCGTCTTCTGCGTTACCTCACATTACATGAAATTGAAGAAGCAGTAATGGCTGCCATTAATGGAGAAGGAAGGCCGGCAAGCCCTCACAATCGATTCATTTCCCTCCTGTCTCTCTCGCTCGATTTGCCTGCTCCGGTTTCCCTTCCTTACCCCATCCACCTCCGCTCATCTCCTCGCATCTCTCTGCACTGCTCCTCCCTGTCCTTTAAACTACCTTCACCCCTCGCCTCTTCACATTCACGAAGGACGTGCGTTGATCAACCCACCTGCCTCCACAGACGCCGCCGGGCAAGGTAACGAACTCCTCTCACCCTTCGCTTGGTCGACGACCATGGCCGAACACCTAACCCACCTACCTTCCCTGTCTTCTGCACCTCGATGATAGTACCATCTGTTCTGAACCACCGGAGAAGACTTTTCTCCCCACGCTCCTCCTCATCCCTACAACCACACTTCCCTCCGAATGGTACGCCCAAGAAGGCGGGAAGATTATGTTGCCAGAGTGTACTGTCGAGGAGATCGGCAAACCAATATTACCCCGCCTAGAGCCATGTCGAGATCGAGAATGGAACTCAGGCTTCTACACTTCAGCCTTCACTGCACACGCGGCCCGGTTTCGCGCCCAGAGGAGATCGAATCGGAGACCCAACTACCTAGCAGTCCCGACGCAGGTACGTGCTGTTCAGTTTAACGATTGGATGAAAACAGTGGATGAAACAGGACGATGAAATCGATGATGCGCAGGTGTAGATTTCGAACCAAGGACGTGGAAAAGATCTGGATTGGGTGAGCGTATGCGTTGTTCACGGGACCCGATCTTCCCACCGTGTAACATTAGCTTGAACCGTTACTGATTACCGACCCACTCCGGTTAGATCCGAAACTTAACTCTTACCGTAAATTAATTTTATTAGAATTTAAGAAGAAATTGTAAAATAATGGATTGGTTATCGCATGGTAATATAATTGTATATTTTTATGTGTGTAATAATGGTATATTTTTATGTGTGTTGAGAGAAATGTTGAAATAGTTGATGTTGTGGATTTAGGCGGGAACTGGAACCGGAGACTCAACGGAGTTGAGAAAATATAGTATTAGACATGAATAAAATAAGAGGTTTGGAACTGTTGTTAACACTAGACGAATGATGCTTTACGAATTAAGAGTCTGTTAACGGAATGACTATCTTATAGATAAGAGAACGGGAATGGACAAGTAGGTCCCTAAATCAAAGTGACTATGGAGAACGATAAGTCGAATAGCATTACAAGTGTGATGGAGCTAAAAGATGATAATTTGTTGATCAGGATAAACGGATCTCTGACTGGCAAGATTCCGAGACGTTGAGACCAATATCGATAAAGTGAGTTCGTAGGACTCAATTAGCTACCTTTTAATACTGAGTGTGCACTAGGGTATTGTGTATTATTCTTGTGAAATAAATGAACCAACTAGATCACTGTACTTTAATTTTAAGAGAGGCACAAGTGTATGATAACGTGCCGTAACCGTCGGTCCGGGCCGATGGTGCCGGAGGATTGCCCCGCGACCAGTCCAGTAGTGTATACGGGGAGATGCATCAAAACCAGTCCTTCTGGTAAATGGGGACGGGGGCAAGAGTCGGGAGACTCTTGTGTTACAAGCAAAAGTTAGAAAATAGAATGACTCGATTCACGTAATGAAAGATAATAAACTGGGACCTTGTGTGTTGCATGCTGATTGATTTACAGTACTTCCTTATGTGTGTGTGCTTTAGTGACCTTAGTATTAGAATTGTAGCTAACGGTTTTACCGTGTTGTTAGGTATTTGTAGGATAGATCTCTACCGAGAAATCGGGAGTGGAGTGGTCAGCAGGGTTTCCGTACTAGGAGTTTAGGTGTTGGGTTTATATATTGATGCTTATTTATTTATTACAGTAGAGTTGAGTTAGTTCCCAATTGGCTGAAGTGCTAGTTCAGAGTTTGTTGAGTTTATTTATAATTTCGAAAAGATTTGTATTTAAAATATTTGTGCCTTGTTGTAAGATCCGACGTTATTGACGTCAACCTAAGGCCGGGACCCACTGTGAGGTTCCGAGTTCCCAGAATTTGGGGTGTTACATGTACTTGATTGGGCTTGGACTTATGTAACTCGATTGAGCTTGGACTTTTGTAACTCGATCTTGTTTAAATGACAAACCTTTTGTAAATGAAATTGTGCATTAAAATTGTGTATAAACATTGTGTTTTAATATTGTGTATTAATATTCGGTTTTAAGTAGATGCCTATGTTTGTTTACCAAATAGTTATGAAAATGGGGATTTTAACCATAGGATCCAAATACCAGAAAAGGATCCCGTTCACATTCAAGGATATTATGTGCAAAGTTTTACTATGTAGTTTTTCATTGATGAGAAAATTGCCACTTTGGGCATTTGTTGGACATTGATCTATGTTGCATGATTACCATATAATCATGTGTGGAAAATGTACAAGAGGAGTTGTAGTTGTTACAACTAGTTAATGTGAGGACCACACTGTTCTTATATTTATTTGTGTAAATGCATATACTATTCAATTTGTGTATTAACAAGTATTTATATCAAATGTATATATATTATTCAGCTTGTGTAAATCGATAGAGTTGTCTTGTGTAAATGGACAGGTCTTGTGTAAAAAATCGAGACGACTTGTGTAAAAACTTGAGACGGCTTGTGTAAATCGAAAGAGGGCTTGGGTAATTACAAATTTTTATAAAATCGAACGTTATGTTTGTGTAAAAATAGTACTTAAATTTTTATTTACAAACTATTTAACAAACTCCCCCTTAAATTTTTGATAAAAAATGGAAATAAGATATTCTTTTCTTATACATTGTAATGGAAGGAAATAAGTTATTTTGAAAAATAAAAATACACATTGTGGGAGGTGTAATCATTTATAGAAGAAAACTTATATATTTTAAAAAAATATTTCACTAAGACAAAAGTTAAAATCTGATACTAATATTTACATGCCGAAAAATAAGATTTTTAGAAAAAAGGAATCTAAAACCTAATTAAATCAATAACATAAATATTTATAGAAAATAAGATTTTGGATTAAAATAAAATAAATATTCTTATTTTTGTTTTTTAAAAATACAAGTGAATAAAATATTTTGAAATAAAAAATAAACATATTAAATCGGAAAACATAGCTTACTAGGAGGACGCCCAACTGCCTATATAAGGCAATTTTGGTTGAACGTTTTACTCACTTCAATCAATAAACAAACACTTTGAATTCTTTCTGTATTTACTCTCTCGAGGAATCGGGAACGAGTAGGTGGAATCCTATTCAAATAGAGCGAGTGAATTCTAGTTCGCCTAACAACTTGGACTGTTTTGAGTTGTGTCACTTGAATTGGCAGGTTGGTGCTCTCAATCAAATCCACGTGATTGCTCGTGCTTTGGGGACAATCGGCTTCCCCTCTGTGTGAGATTATAGTAGAAGGGTTCCATAATCATGTATGGTCGTGTGTTAGGGTCTTAGTTTCCCTAATATGCTCCAGGTTGCTTCTAAAGTTCGACCAGATCTATCCAACTACTAATCCATCACCATCATCTAATCAATAAAATATTTTTCTCCATCCATTTTCACGCCTATTTCATCCTTCATTCCTTCGAGTCTTGGTGTCAAAAGGTCAGGGCAACCAAATGGCTATCCACGTATCATAAACCATGGGAAAAGAGCATGAAACTTTTTATTTGTTAGGCCGAGTTCAAGAAGAAAAAAATTGTAAAGGACCGATCATGTCTTGATTGCACTTTAGAAATGTGAGCATTCAGCTATATTTTTAGCATTTGGTGAGCCACATTGTTGATTTGCATGATCCAAAAAGATTTTTTCTCTTGTTTTTAGCCTTGATGGGGTATTTTGATAACATGTTTTCATGATATCTTTTGTAGTATTATTTACATGTATTTTTCTTAGTTTTTGCATGGGATAAGACATTTACATCATAGCTAGAGCTTAAATACATCAAAGAATATCTACTCCAGTTTGTTGTAACACCTCAAATCCGTAGGACTCGAGGCGCTACTAGGCTAGGATCTCACAATGGATCCTGACCCTAGCCTGACAACAAGTTCACTGGATCTTACAACAAGACACATATAGATTAAAACAAAACATCAAATTGTATATATACATATCAAAAGGTAGTACAAAGTAACCGCTGAGTACAAAATCAAAATATATATCCATACATCATAAATATCTCTATATCCCACGATAGCGCCCAATGTACGGAGCCCTCAGCGGATCACCCCTCTGGATCACTCTGCAGCTCTCCTAACCTGCAAAGGATCTACAACACGGTATAAAACCGTTAGCTAACCATACACATATATATATAGGATAATACATCAACACAAACACACGTCAGGGAATGATAAACATATCATCATGCTATCACACATTTACCCGGTTTATTATCTTTATATAGTCCAACACTCAAATCGTATAAATATCTGCATATGAATATAGGTGACACGAGGAATATATATAATCCTCGCCTCTGAGTGCTATAGTTGTAACACCCCGAATCCGTAGGACTCGAGGCGCTACTGGGCTAGGATTTCACAATGAATCATGACCCTAGCCTGACAACAAGTTCACTGGATCTAACAACAAGGCACATATAGATTAAAACAAAACATAAAACTGATATATATATATATATATATATATATATATATATATATATATATATATATATATATATATATATCAAAAGGTAATACAGAGTAAAGGCTGAGTACAAAATCAAAATATATATATCCGTACATCATAAATATCCCCATATCCCACGATAGCGCCCAGTGTACGGAGCCCTCAGCGGATCACCCTCTGGATCACTCTACAACTCTCCTAACCTGCAAAGGATCTACAACACGGTATAAAACCGTTTGCTAACCAAACCTATATGAGATAATACATAAGCACAAACACACAACAAGGAATATTAACACATCATCATGCTATCACACATTTACCCGGTTAATTATCTTTAATAAGTCCAATACTCAAATAGTATATAAATATATGCATATGAATATATGTGACACGAGGAATGTATATAATCCTCGCCTCTGCGTGTAATAGCTAGCTGGAGTGGTATCAGCGCACCTTCCCGTATACCAGATCTAACTAGACTACAGAAAACTTTTCAGACTCCACTACGGGATGAAAGGCAAGTTGTCACGGCCACTACAATGGGCAGTCAATATAACATAGGTAGGTAATGAACCATATCGCATGCTATAAAGCATATAACAAACACCACTTATGCATACATCCAATATAAGGATGGTAGCTAAGTAAGTCCTAAGGACTTACCTCAACCTCAGTAGTAGTCTCACTACGATCAACTCTCAACCTGGTCCACTCCAATCAGGAGGACGACACTGCGTAATAACAAGGCATAATAATATATCAACTCATATTAATCAAAGGGTCACAACTAGACCCAAGGGATCCATAAAGATCGTATCCTAACTCATAAATCTCAAATCCATAACTGGCATAACCGATATCATACTTATCATTATCCTAACCTCAAACACATATACCTAGCATGCTACTAACTCTCATATTAGGAAAGGAAAGGATCTACTCAACTCTAGGTAGACCTGGGACAAGACGCACCTGCGTGATGGAAAGACGCAGGGGCGGAACAAGAAAACCGCAGGCGCGGTGACACTCAGCTGCGAGCGCGGTGACCGTAGCCGCTGGGACGGTGGCTTCTGGCCGAGGGTGCAGTGACACATCTTCCGCTGGGGTGGCGGCATCCAAGCGCAGGGGCGGCGACAGTGCAGAACGTAGTCCCGCGAGTCCTCTTTCACTTTTCACGTGATCAATTCACGTCTCTTCCATTCCAAAATCACACACATGCATATACATACACATACTAACATTAATCTATGATCAAATCATCTAATCCTAAGCTAAGGAAGATGGAATCAAAGAAAGGAAGAAGAGAAGGATGAAGAAGCAAGGAGCTTACCACACTTGTGGTCTTATGCAGCAAGGAAATGATCAACAACCCACTTCACTGGCTTCCAAGCGCAGCAACACACCTCAAGCTCATCAACATCCACACAACAAAACACTTCCAAAACTCTAAGGAAAAAAAAGATCAAGATCAAGAAAGGAGAAGCAAGAAGGAGAACGTAGGAAGGCTGGAAAAGGAGCGGAAACCCTTGCTCAAGAACAAAGAAGAGGCTTAAGAAGGAAGGAAAGGAGAAGGTAAAGCATGGTCAAAGAGTCAACAAAACTGGCTGCAGCCGCAGGAAACCGCAGGGGCGGTTCCCTAGGCCGCAGGGGCAGAACAACGGACGAGCCGCAGGGGCGGCTAAGGCCAAAACTGGCTCCCAAAGACTAAGGCTCTTACATCTCACCCCCCTAAAAACAAGTTTCGTCCCGAAACTTGTAAAGTCCTAAAACCACTCGGACTCAGAAGTTGAGGTATACTTCCTCAACCGGAGGAATCACATCTCCACTCATATGGTATCAACCTATATCACTCTATAACATCAATCACGAGCATGGTGGAACTCATTATCTCTAGCTATAAGATCACTATACTATCTAGGCATAGAGGAAAAACATCTCTAGCCAAACCATCATCACATAACCAAAGACATGGAGGAAAACATCTCTAGCACTACTATGTCCATCAAAGTAGCATGGAGGAAAGAACCATCTCCAGCTATAATTAATCGCACTAGCATAACAAGATCTAATAAGATCACACATCACAACATAGCTAGTACGAAAATAAGCACATCATAGCATATAAGCATATAAGCACATAACACTCACCAAGATAGTACTAAGATCTACTCGTCGATCCTACAGGTACACCTATCTCGGCATAGAACTCTGGATAGTTCCTCTGGATACTATCCTCAGTCTTCCATGTAGCCTCCTCGGGTCCTCGTCTCGACCACTGTATCTTCAGCATAGGAATGTCCTTAGAATGCATGCGTCTCATACCTCGTTCTAAGACTGCAATAGGATGCTCCACAAAAGTGTGGTCCGGCTCGACCACCAGATCATCATAACTCACAACATGTCTCTGATATAGTATATACTCCCTCAGCTGAGACACGTGAAATACAGGGTGAACACCCTCTAATCTCGGAGGCAAGGCCAATCGGTATGCTGCACTCCCAACCCGATCCAGAATCTCAAACGGTCCAACATATCGGGGACTTAACTTCCCCTTAATGCCAAAATGTCTAACACCTCGTGTCGGAGACACTCTCAGCCACACATGGGCTCCTACTCTGAACTCTAGAGGTCTACGCATTCTATCTACATACGACTTCTGACGGCTCTGGGCAGTCAGCATCCACTCTTTAATCAGTGCTACTCGAGCCACATCATCCTGAATCTAATCAGGTGTCAACCCACTAGTTGTACTAGGCTCATCCTAGTATAACGGTGTACGACATCTCTGCTCATACGGTGCCTCATATGGGGCCATCCCAATAGATGCATGTCAGCTTTTGTTGTATGAGAACTCAACTAGTGGGAGGTGATCCGTCCACACTTGTCCCCAGTCCAACACACAAGCTCACAGCATATCCTCCAACGTCTGAATGGTCCTCTCTGACTGACCATCTGTCTGAGGATGAAACGCAGTAGTAAAATGTAAACTCGTCCCTAGGGCAATTTGAATCTTTTGCTAGAACCTCGAGGTAAATCGCCCATCTCTGTCAGAGACGATCGTCCTCGGTACCCCCATGGAGTCTAACTATCTGCCTAGTGTACTCCTCAGCAAATCTGCTCACCGGCCACGTCTCTCGAATAGGAATGAAACGTGTCGTCTTCGTCAATCTATCTACTATAACCCAGATAGCATCAAAACTCCGGCTCAGTCTCAGCCCAGTCACAAAGTCCATGGCGACATCCTCCCACTTCCTCTGTGGAACAGGTAGTGGGTGAAGTTCACCTCCAGGTCTGCAATGCTCTATCTTGACCTGCTGGTAGGTCGCACACTAAGCCACAAATCTGGCTACATTGGGCTTCAGCCCTCCCCACAAATATAAACGTCTCAAGTCTTGGTACATCTTACGCGTACCTGGATATACAGAGTAAGGTGTACAGTGAGCCTCCTGTAAAATCCTCTGACGTAAATCTGCATCAGTAGGTACACATATGCGACCGCAGCGTCTCAATACTCCATCTACTCCCAGAAGAAACTATGGTACCTCATCCCGTGACATCCTCTCTCTGATCCTCATCAAGGTTGGGCAGGTCTCCTGCTTCTGTTGAATCTCGTTCAACAGATCAGGAAGAACCTCTAAAGTACTCAACCGGGCATCCTCATCAGGAAACTGGATGTCCAACTCTAACCAGATCAAATCCCTCTATAACTGCTGTTGAACTGTCAGCCTCGCAATCGCCTGCTCTCGAGGCGTCCTCCTACTCCGGGCGTCGGCGACAACGTTCGCCTTCCCCGGATGATACAGAATCTCCAAATCAAAGTCCTTGATCAGCTCAAGCCACCTACGCTGGCGGTTATTCAATTTCCGCTGCGTGAAAATGTATTTCCGACTCTTATGGTCTGTGAAGATCTGACATGTAGCACCACACAGGTAATGTCTCCAGATCTTCAGTGCATGAACTACTGCTGCCAACTCCAGGTCACGAGTTGGGTAGTTCGCCTCATACGTCTTCAACTGTCGAGACGCATAAGCAATCACTCTGCCCCGCTGCATTAACACATATCCCAAGCCTAGCTTGGATGCATCATTATAAACCACAAAATCCTTTGTACCCTTTGGTTGTGTCAAAACAGGAGCGGAAGTCAGACGTCTCTTCACCTCCTCAAAACTCTACCTGCACTGCTCGGTCCACACAAATCTGGTAGTCTTCCTCAATAAACTCGTCAGTGGACGGGCGATCACAGAAAATCCCTCCACAAAGCGTCTGTAATAACCGGCTAGGCCAAGAAAGCTATGTTCTTCCTTGACGTTCGTCGTTGTCGTCGATGCTGCTACTGCCTCGATCTTCGCCGGATCAACCTTGATCCCTTCGGCGGAAACAACATGACTCAGGATTGCTACCTCTGGCAGCCAGAACTCGCACTTAGAGAACTTAGCATAAAGTTCTCTATCCCGTAAAACCTGCAAGACAATCCTCAGGTGTCCTGCATGCTCCTCTCTACTACGAGAATACACCAGAATGTCATCTATGAAGACCACCACAAACTGATCCAGGAAGTCGATCAAGATGTTGTTCATCAACTCCATAAAGACGGTTGGGGCATTTGTAAGCCCAAATGGCATCACTACAAACTCGTAGTGTCCATATCTGGTCCGGAATGCTGTCTTATGCACGTCCTGCTCTCTCACCCTCAACTGGTGATACCCTGAACGCAGATCAATCATGGAGAACACTATAGCTCCCTGAAGCTGATATAATAAGTCATCAATGCGCGGCAATGGATACTTGTTCTTGATGGTCACCTTGTTCAGCTCTTTGTAATCAATGCACAGTCTCAACGATCCGTCCTTCTTCTGTACGAAGAGGACAGGTGCTCCCCAGGAGATACACTAGGGCGAATGAAGCCCTTCTCAGCCAACTCCTCGAGTTGCTTCTTCAGCTCTAACATCTCGACAGGCGTCATCCGGTATGGGGCTTCGAGATCGGTCTCGTACCAAGCTCTAGATCAATACAAAAATCCACATTCCTCTGAGGCGGCAAATTGGATGGCGCAGCAAATACATCAACAAACTCACAGACCACTGGGATATCCTCTAAGGCTGGACTCTCCCCTTCCTTCATGGCATAACACCAGAAGGCCTCACAACCCTGTGCAATCAGTCTCGCTGCCCGTATCGCACCGATAACCATGCCTGACTTCCCAAGGTCCCAACCTCGGAAAACCTCTATCTGGCCTAACTCGGTAGAGAGGGTAACAGTCCTCCTACCTACATCTAAAACTGCATAATGTCTATCCATCCAATCCATACCTAAAATGACTTCCTCATGCTCTAAGGGCATGACAAAGAAGTCCACGAGTAATACACGGGTTCCCACAGAAATGGGACAGTCATGAATCTCACGGGTACCTCTGACCCTACTACCATCGCGTAACCCCATACTAAAGGGTATCCCCTCAATCGTATCTAATCCCAAACACTCTACACATGCATCAGATATAAAAGAATGCGTAGCACCCGTATCAAACAAGACTCTAACAGGTAAACCATGGATCAGAATAGTACCTGTAGCAGTCGGTGCAGCTGGTTCCTCTACACTCCTCAGCTCAAAGACTCTACCCTGAGCTCCTCGGGTATCAGTGGTGCTCCCACCACAACCTCTGCCTCTACTCGGCCCAGGAGCAGATCCCTAAGTCGTAGGGCGATCTGGGACTCTCTGTTGTCCGTGTGTCTGTTGCTACTGAAGTGGCCTCTGCCCACCTCCCGCTACACTGGCAGGGGAAGAACCCTGCTGAGATGAAGCTCCGCCTTGTCGGCAGTAAACAACTATGTGACCCTACCTACCACAAGTGTAGCAAGTCACTAGTGGCCTCGTGCACTCTGGCCTCAAATGTCCTGGATGACCACAGTTATAACACTGACGTCCCTTATCTGTAACCGGTGCAGATGAGGGATAACTCTGGCACCTCGGGCCTCGCCCGGTACCAACCGCTCCACTAGTACCACTGGTCTGCCCAATACGTTGCCTCTTCTCAAACCCTCCGGTCTGAGAAGCTCTCCTTTGTCCAGCTCTCCCTCTCTCATAATCAGAAGCCCGGTCCTGATAATCAACCAAGGTCTCACAGTGAAACCTTGCCATGTAAGTCCGGGTAGTATCCCTTAGTCGTCGGGATAACACATATACATGCTGATCTGCAGGAGGTGTAGTTGGACCCAGCAATGCCAACTCCTCCTAGAACCTCCTGATAGCCTCGGAGACTAGTACATCCTCAAACCCAGCCTCCACAAAATCCCGCAGTTTCTCCCTCCTCAGTGAGGCAGGGCAGAAACGCTCTCTAATCATAGTCTTCATATGCTCATAACTGGTAACCTGACCCGTACTGATCTCCATGAGTGTTGTGCCAAGTCCCAGAATAAAGTTTGCACCAACTCGATCTGTCGGTCCACTGGACATCTAATGGACTCCAGAGCTGAGTCCACATGTCCCATCCAAAGCTCAACCACTAACCCCACCTTCCTAGTGAAAGGGGGTACACCCATCTGGTGGAATGCCTTCAACCAGGTATCTGGTCTAGGCCCTCTATACACCTCCCGAACCTGAGGAATCTCAGCAGCATGTGCCTGTACAACTGACATCTGAGTCACTCCGTGGGATCTCTCAAATGGTCCCTCCTATGCCTGTAATTCTGGGGCAGGTCTACCGGCTCTGGCAACCTCCTCTACTCGTCTGATATAAGCACGGAACTCTGATCCCCCCATAGAGACACGATCATAATCACAAGACTAGCCTCTATGTGACCCCTGTCACTCAGCTGCACCGTTCCCAGTCTCAGGAACGACACTCTCAGCAACCTCCTCGTGAATCTCTCCCGCTGCATGTGAACTGCCAGCAGGAGTCCTACCCCGTCCTCTACCTAGAGGGGGGTCTACCTCTACCTCGTCTAGCTGCAGGTAAGGCTCTAGTATGAACCATCTACAGAAGACGTAAACCTAACTTAGAAGGCTATATATATGCCATATGTATAGATATATATCAAATCAATCACAACAGAATATCTATATATATCTATACCGTCGAGATCTTCAGAGGGGCGATGGCTCACGTACACGATATCCCAAAACATTTGTACTCATTTCAAAATCAAAACCTTTTGAAAAGTCAGACCCCTTTCGGGTTCTGTTTATTTATCTATTCGACCTTTATCGCAGATTACAAGTGTCATTGTTGTCTACCTGGGCTTTGATACCAACTTTGTAACACCCCGAATCCGTAGGACTCGAGGCGCTACTAGGCTAGGATCTCACAATGGATCCTGACCCTTGCTTGACAACAAGTTCACTGGATCTTACAACAAGGCACAAATAGATTAAAACAAAACATAAAACTGATATATATATATATATATATATATATATATATATATATATATATATCAAAAGGTAATACAGAGTAACCGTTGAGTACAAAATCAAAATATATATCCGTACATCATAAATATCCCCATATCCCACGATAGCGCCCAGTGTACGGAGCCCTCAGCGGATCACCCCTCTGGATCACTCTGCAACTCTCCTAACCTGCAAAGGATCTACAACACGGTATAAAACCGTTAGGTAACCGAACCTATATGACATAATACATAAGCACAAACACAAACAAGGAATATTAACACATCATCATGCTATCACACATTTATCCGGTTAATTATCTTTAATAAGTCCAACACTCAAATAGCATATAAATATCTACATATGAATATATGTGACACGAAGAATGTATATAATCCTCGCCTCTGCGTGCAATAGCTAGTTGGAGTGGTATCAGCGCACCTTCCCGTATACCAGATCTAACTAGACTACAGAGAACTTCTCAGACTCCACTACAGGATGAAAGACAAGTTGTCACGGCCACTACAATGGGCGGTCAATATAACATAGGTCGGTAATGAACCATATCGCATGCTATATATAAAGCATATAACAAACACCACTCATGCATACATCCAATATAAGGATGGTATCTAAGTAAGTCCTATGGACTTACCTCAACCTCAGTAGTAGTCTCACTACGATCAACTCTCAACCTGGTCCATTCCAATCTAGAGGACGACACTGCCTAATAACGAGGCATAACAATATATCAACTCATATCCATCAAAGGGTCACACATAGACCCAAGGGATCCATAAGGATCGTATCCTAACTCATAAATCTCAAAGCCATAATTGGCATAACCGATATCATACTTATCATTATTCTAACCTCAAACACATATACCTAGCATGCTACTAACTCTCATACTAGGAAAGTAAAGGATCTACCCAACTCTAGGTAGACCCGGGACAAGACGCACCTGCGTGATGGAAAGACGCAGGGGCGGAACAAGAAAACCGCAGGCGCGGTAACACTCGGCCGCGAGCGCGGTGACCTTAGCCGCTGGGGCGGTGGCTTCTGGCCGCGGGTGCGGTGAGACGTCTTCCGTAGGGGCGGCGGCTTCCAAGCGCAGGGGCGGCAACAGTGCAGAACGTAGTCCCGCGAGAACTCTTTCACTCTTCACGTGATCAATTCACGTCTCTTCCATTCCAAAATCACTCACATGCATATACATACACATACTAACATTAATCTATGATCAAATCATCTAATCCTAAGCTAAGGAAGATGGAATCAAAGAAAGGAAGAAGAGAAGGATGAAGAAGCAAGGAGCTTACCACACTTGTGGTCCTATGCAGCAAGGAAATGATCAACAACCCACTTCACTGGCTTCCAAGCTCAGCAACAGACCTCAAGCTCATCAACATCATCATCCACACAACAAAACACTTCCAAAACTCTAAGGAAGAACAAGATCAAGATCAAGAAAGGAGAAGCAAGAAGGAGAACGTAGGAAGGCTGAAAAAGGAGTGGAAACCCTTGCTCACGAGCCAAAGAAGAGGCTTAAGAAGGAAGGAAAGGAGAAGGTAAAGCACGGTCAAAGAGTCAACAAAACCGGCTGCAGCCGCAGGAAACCGCAGGGGCGGTTCCCTGAGCCGCACGGGCGGAACAACGGA